>APFE030286613.1:43995-62598 GCA_000404065.3 Pinus taeda | reverse complement strand
TATGAAAATAATTACTGTTTAAGCGGAAGAGAACAAAAGGCATTGTCTCCTTTGTCTGAAGAGGAGATAGATCAGCTTTTGAAAGGTCTTGTTACAGCCCAAGCTACAGCAGATTTGCAATGTAGACCTAGTCAGGAAAGTGTTGGAGAAACTTCTTCCTCTTTTGGAAAAGATGACTGTCTTATAATCAGTTTTGTAGACCAGCAAAAAGATAATTTTTTCTTTCACAAAGATGATAAGGCTGTCATGTTTGATAATCTCAAAGATTGTTTTTTGTTTAAGAATGACCTACAACACATTCAGACTACAGAAGATCATAGCATTCAGGATTCCATTTCAGATTCTTCTTCATATGTTTCATGTGTTGAAATGTTTTTACAAGAGGAGATATGCTCATCTACTTGTTCAGAGTTTTTTGAAGCCCATGAGCATACTTTTACCGAAGCACATGATGAAGGTAGATTAGAATTCGAAATAAAGGATACCTTGTTCTTTCAGCAGGAGGTGGCAGTGGCAAATCTTCATGTTTTTCACGATCCTCTAGCAAGTTTGTTGCAGCCAGCAACGATAGTGTTTATTGCAGTGTTCAGTGATGAAGGAGATCATGGTTAGCTATGTTTTTGGATGCCCAGGGATAGGTTTGTATTGTTGACCAGAAGATCTAATCAGGAGAATCAATCAAGAAGGCATCTTCTTGATTGGTTGCATTGGCATTTTGATATAGTTTTATGTATATTGTCTTGTAAGAAACACAGGTGGTTGTCATCATGATTTCAAAATCTTGATGGACTGCTGCCCTTCATAAGCTTTGTAGGTCTTGTTTTAAGTCAAGTCATGAGTCATTTGTGTTTGGTCTGTTGAGTCAGTTTTTTCAAGTTATTTCTGTTTGCCATCGAGTCGGTTTGAGTCAAGCTTCAGTTAAATTTCAGTTAAGTTTTCATTCAATAAAGGAGTCAAAGTTTTGTGTCAAAGGTGTAAATAATGACTCCATCGCCCAATGGTTGAAGGCATTGGTCTGCTCTCCCAGAGGTCTGAGGTTCTTGGCACCTCCAAGGAGCTACCATCCCCATTGGAGCCAATGTTAGTGTCAGTCTTTCCAGCCTTCCTCCAGTGATCAAATGTGCTCTTACAAAGTGATTTTGACGTGTCAAGGTCAAATTTTGTCATTTCAGTGAGTCTTCAAGCAAAATTTGGTCACTAGGCATTAGGTCTAGGGTTTGCTTTTGCTCTTTTTAAAGTTCTCAAATGTTGGTCTATGTCATCATTCAGCTGAGTCTATCATTATTCATAGGGTTTTGATTATCATGTCAGTGTCTAATGGGTCATTTTATATCTTGTTCATGCTTCAGTTGTGCCTTGGCAAGTTCATTTCCCTCTCCTAGGGTTTTGAAGCTAATTTCTCTTGGATGGTCAAAACACTAGAAAAACTTGTATCCTGATGTTCATACACCTTCCCCTATCCTTCATGTACCTTATCATACACTTCCCAACACTCATATTCCCCAAAATCCTCATTTTCGCACAAACCCTAGTTTCTAGCTACAACTTGGCAATTTTCTAGGTTGGGCCTGTGTTTTTCCCTTTTTGACCCCTTCCCCTCACTCAATCTCTGAGATTCCACTTTCCCCTGCTTCCTAACATCCCTCCCCACTCCCAAACATTTCCCCAAGAATTTAGAAGCCCCCTGTCCCCTTCATTTCGCTTCATTTCGACAGAATTCCTTGTTTCACACATCGGGACAAGTTTCACTCAAATGATGTTTCAGAGCAGTAAAAGATGCATTTTGGAAAATGGAGAGAGGTGTTTGTCCATAACATGCCAAAGAATAAAAACCTCTTTCACTTTTTGCACAGGTGTCATGGTTTGACAGAAATGTCAAGAATACCATTGCCTCAGGAGAATCAAAGACACCTCTGAAGTGACCTTGGGAAAATCAAGTTTTCGCCTAGCTTGGTTGGCCAAATTATTTGATTTATGGGTAAAATGATAACTAGACACAAAGAGCTTTCCAATGAGCTATCATGAGCTCAATATGGGGTTGAGGAAGGCATTCAAAAGTTGACTGCAACAACACTCTTCCTTGAGGCAGCCTCATTTGGCACTTTTCGTCTAGTCTTGGGAGATTTGATTTTTGACGGTTGAAATAAACTCCAAATTGAAAAATTCCAGTTGGGTTGGAAAGTAGACTCAAATAAATTTCCAACGAGCTATCATGAGCTCAATTCTAACACTGTGAAGGCCTCCAAAACGAGCTGCCAATGTGCGCGACCCGTTGAGAGGTGCGCGACCCGTCAGAGGCTCTCCCACAGTGCAAAAATACAACGTGCGCGACCCGTTGGGAGGTGCGCGACCCGTTGAGCTGTATCTTTGCAAAATCAAAACAAATTTGCTCAAACTCCCTCCAAATCATCTAATTGCTTGAGGTAGGTTCTCCAAACTTGAAAATGGTTGTTGGTTATGTTTAAAGGACATCATGAATGGGTTTAAAGATCAAATTGTGCAAGAGGAAGAGGCTCCATATGGCTGCAATGTGTGATGATTAAAATGTGCTAGGGATTATTGATGTTCATGTTTTCTCCCTTGTAATTATTTCCCTCTTTCCCCTTTTCCCTTCCCTTGTATTTCCATGTAATTTCCCTTTGTTAAATTGTAAAATAAATACAACCCTACCCCTCTCCCTAAACACTAAAACTCAAACCCTAACCCTACCTCTCCATATGCCCATGTAAACACATGAATTTGATGATGCATGTGCAGTGATGTTTACAATGTATTCCCTAAATTCCCTGTTATTCATATATTCCCAATTCCTGGTGTAAAAGGTCCCTCCCCTAACATTTCCCTCATGTTCTTGTCCCCTTGAAAAAGCATAGAGTTCAGCACTTTTTGCAGGCAGCGAAAGCAGTTCAGTTTGTCCACTTTGCTCCTAAACCATGTCAGAAACTGAAACCATGAGAAAAATGATGACTATGAGCAAAATTATGACCATTCATCATCTACAGAGGTTGAGGTACAGAGGAGGTCACATAGAGGTGAAAAAGGTGGTCATCATAAGAGAGAAGAGAGTTCGTAGGGCTGAGAGCTGGTGGAGAATAGAGCTTACCATGTACAGTTTTTGGCTGAGAATTTAACGAAATTACACAACTATGACTTTTGAGATTCCTGTGGTATGAAAGTTAGCATCAGTTTTTCTTGTGTTTCATATGTAATCTGTTATGTTTCATTTCACTACATGATCATTTCTAACTGAAAAAAATGAAGTGTTTACGTAAGAATTCATACCTGCCATGCTCTTCCTATAAGTTTGTTCATGTTCAATGTTTTCTTCTGTTTGACAAGGATTCAAAGTTATTGTTTGCCCTTGTCAGCTCCTCACCAGTCTTGCCATCTCATTTAGTCTCAATTTGATGCTAAATTTCTTGCCTACCTTGCCTCAGTCGATAACCTGTGTTGTTCATTATATTTCCCTGTTTCAAGCTGTGATTTTGCCCATGCAGCCCAGAAAACCCCGTTATTTAATTTAAAACCCCAAAATCAAATTCTTTTATCAGTTTACTAGCCTAATATCAGTGTTACTTTGCTGGTCATCTCCCTAATTGAAAATTTTCCAAGAGAGACTGGAGAGAGCCTTCTCTCGCCCCGTAGGGCTAGCTACGAGGCTAAATGGTTTGATGTTGCCTTGAGGTTTGCCTTTTGCAGCCTGAGGTGAAACTTCAAGTGCTAACAGGTACCATAAAATTCAAAGGTAAACTTCCACTAATATGTTTTGATTGTGGTGAGGTTGGGCATTTTTACAGTCAAATGTCCTCACAAAAGTCCTAAGAAGACAACAAGCAAGGCAAGAAGAAATGGTTTAAGAAAATTTTCTTCTCCAAAGAAGATAGTTCCTAATCCAAAGAAGACAGTGATAATGAAGAAGAATTCAACAAAATAGTATTGTTTATCACCGAGCACAATAAGCAAGAGGCACCTGACGAAGAAGGAAACGAAGAAGAAGAAATGATTGAGGTTGAATTTAAAAATGAAGTAATCAGGGTTATCAAAGTGCTTAAGGCCAAGAAGAAGTACGTCAACACTCTTGAAGATGAATTAACGATAGAAAGGGAACATGTCCTAAATCTTAAAATCAAGGTTGAAGAATACAAATGAATTGAAGAATTGCTCAGGAAAGAATTAAAGGAAAGCAACAAGGAAAGAGAAACATTAGAAGCTGAAATCATTTCTTTACGAAAGGGAGTAAAAAATGGAAAAACACTTGAAAACTATGCCAACAACTCAAAGACTTTGGATGAACTCATTAACAACCAGTGAACATGCAGCGATAAGAGTCGTCTTGGTTACAAAGAAAAATTTGAAAAGGAGTCAGGTCCTTTTACGACAACTAAAGAAGATGGATATGCAAAATCTACCAAGTAGGTAGATCTCCTAGCTAGATCAAGAGAACAAGATGCCTAGGAAGAACCTTGGAAGACAATTCCTCGAAGAATATTTCCTCATAGGTATGAACCAATATTTTATGGTCATTTTTGTTCATGTGGAAAGTTTGGACATAGAGCTACAGAATATCACATGTATTTTTGGAATGAATATAATTCCAGGAGATCTCTCAGAAATGGATATTCTAGAACTCAACAGAATATCAACAAATATGATCATTTGAGAGATGATGTCGAATTTTATAAATGTAACAATTTTGGACACCTGGCCAAAGATTGCAGACTTAGAAGCTCTTCAAAGGAATTCTCGCAAAATCAGAATGAACAAGTATGGAAAAGGAAGACTGAAAGGTGTGCTCTCGCTCTCAAGACTCAAAGCAACATAAACGTATGGTATGTTGACATTGGTTGCTCAACACATAAGATTGGAGATAGAAATAAGTTCATATCCTTGAAAGTAAAGAAGTATGGAACAATATATTTTGGAAATGACGGGTCTTCAAATTCCATAGGAGCAGGTACGTTCACTGTTGGAAGCAAGGATGCATTAGCAAAGGATGTGTTGCTAGTTGAAAATATGAATCACAATTTTCTTAGTGTTGGATAGATGTGCGATCAAGGACATATGATGTTATTCAACTCGAATAAATGTGAAATGAGGAAAGGCAAGTTTGGTAAAATTTTGGCTACAGCAAACAAAGCTCCAAATGACATATATATTTTGGATGAGACACCTAAGGGGTGTTTCTTGGAAAAATAAGACGAGAGCTAGTTATTGCACAAATGAATGGGACATATAAATTTTGACAATTTTGTCAAGATTATAAAAAAGGAAGAAGTTTGAGAAATGTAGAAAGTCTCAAAACCTACCAATACGATATGTGAATCTTGTTGGCATGACAAACAGACAAAAGTCGAGTTCATGACAAAGGAATATTTTGTGTCACGTCCATTGGAATTAATACATATTGATCTATATGTTCCTATGAGAACTAAACGTTTAGACGGTGAATTATAATTTATGTCAATGCTAGATGATTACACCATAATGACATCCATTAGTTTCCTGAAGAAAATTTTTGAGGCATTCAAATGTTTCAAAATCTACAAGGAATTGGTCGAAAATGAAACCAATTTGAAGATCAAATACCTAAGTTCAGATAATGGCGGAGAATTTACGTCCAAATCATTTCAACAATATTATTGTTGTCATTCTGTATTTTTGAGGTTGAGGGAGTAAACACATACGACATCATCAAAACCACTTTGGAGGCTGGGATCTAGCCCTACAGCTTTAGAGAGGGATCTCTCTATAAAATTTAGCTTTTTTTTAATGTAAATTTTAGGCTAGTTATGATTGTACTGATTGTTTTGATTAAAATATTTGGTTGATTTAAGTGCTATAATTCCATTGGGCTATGGAGTCTGAAGATTTAACTGGATTGGCATCAAATTTTAGAGGCGTTTCACAGGACAAGCTAGGTTTCACTAATCATATCTTTTCATAAATTTAAATGGATTATGAGAGAACATAAATGTAATATTCAGTGGAAATTAAGGAGAAATTAAGAATTCCTTAATTTGACTTCAACAGAAAAATGGAAATTATTAATAGCCAGAATAGGGTTCTCTAAATAACAAATCCTATTCATCATAGTTTCTGTTAAGTAATTGAAATTTTCAGAATAATAGAGAGAACAAAACAATTCTTAAACAAATAAATTGAAGAAACACATCACCATTTGGTACACAACATGAATCTTGTGAAAAGGTCCTTGTATTAGTGATGCTCCAGATACTTTGAAAATTACAATATGCAAAAGAAATTACATTCAAGAATCAACCCTTAATACTTCAAACAGTGAAGTATCTATATAAAATAATTAAAAAAATGTTGTAAAAATGACAATGTATTATTAGCCTAATTCAAAACAATAAGATTTATCTATGGTAGAAAAATAGGCCACGTAAACAACTATATGGAAAAGTGGCTCTACTTTGGTGGGTTCGGTTGCTGAATCAACCTGAAACTGTGTTGCGTTGATGTGCTGGTTGTTGTGCTAGATGGTGTGTTGATTGCTGTCTTACGACATCCAAATTACATTTTTAACCTAGTAAATCGCAAAGCTCTTACCAACTCTTTTCATCGGGTATGGTTAACTTAATTACCCTCTGGTAAATGTCATCAACCTTTGTGTATTTTTCAAAAGTTGGCTTCACTGTAAAAACATGTTTTACCTCATTTTGTATGTAGAAGTCATTTTCCATGGTTTATAAAAATGCTTTTACTGTTATACTTCCCTTTATCCCACTGAAATTGACATTGGTTCTAGCCATTTCTTTCATTTTCAAAACATAATCTTCCTGAGTGATCAATCTATCATTAATTACATATATGATAGGAAATCCTTTCTAGATTAATGCTTCAATTCTATTGTGGAAACTGTTTACTCCCAGTCCTAATGTTTCACATCTTTCCTCCAATTGACAAATGAAGTTTCTTTTGGTCAAGACTTTCTTGACTTCCAAAATAGTGGCAAACCTATAACTAATTCCTAATTCTTCAGTTCATATTTATATTTATAATTTAGGAATCTAATAATGTTGGAGGCTTCTGTGGGCATATCTCCAAGCTTTTCCCTTACCTGAACAATGGTTTCCTTGGATTTTTCTATCAACTCCTTATGTTCAAAGATGATTTGGATAAATGGCCAAATCTCATTCGTAGAATCCAGAATACCCACCCAAATGGTTTCCTTGGCTTGGGCCAAGGTCTGACCAATTGAGGTATCCTTTTCTACCTTCTACAACTTTTCCAACAGTCTCTGTGATTTCTGCACTTCAGTGAGACGAGAGGCTTCAACTCTAGCTTTCTCTACTTCTACAGCTTTGAGCTCCCCTGCAAAGTCTTGATCTCTTCTAAATGGATTGACATGCTCTCTATTGTGTCTTTGTCACCTGTTCAAAACTTGTAGTATGAATGGAAGAAGTAGATGCAATGGTTGTTCCTATTGCTGGAAGCTGAGAAATAGGTATGGCATCTAGGGGGATAATGGCCATCTTTTGACTCTATTCTTTCTCTTTTATCATCTTCTCCATTTCTACCTCCATCTCTCTAATCTGTATATTCTTCTCTATGACCAACTTCATCATGTAAACTTTCTGTGCCTCATTTTATTCAATGTCTTTGGTCAGGGAGCTCTGTGGCTAGCAACTTAAGACGCTTTCTCGATGCTGCAATGTCTAGATTCTTCTTCTTTATAATATCCTCTGCAACATTTACATGTTTAGGATCATATCCTATCTTGATTATCAAATCTTCCAAATATTTTATCCTATTATAATTTTCCAAGGAGGATAACTTTTCCATTTCCAACTAAGACTGAATATTGGCAAATGAAACCTACAACTTGGACAATGACATAACAGTATTAGTTAATGTAGAAGATATCATCTCATCAGTTTGCTTATGCATCTCCATTTGATCAACGAGATGGATGTCCTTGGTGCTAAACTCAAATGTAGTATTCTTGTAGTCTGTTCATGTCTTTGGATGTGGAGTTTGGGCCTCAAGGAAGGCCATTTGCATCTTTCCATGCTCTGTGCCAAAAACTCATAACAATCTTGCCTGTGAGTTGGAGGTCTACTTCCAAAACTGATTATAGGTATTGTTTTTAAGAATCTCATTCTTAAGATTAATCTCTCAATACCTATCAAAAACTATCTTTTCCTTCTCTCCTTGGGCCTTCTATGAATCTAGTTTTGTCTCCTTCTGACCTAATGTGATGATGAAGGTTCAATAGAAGATGTTACAAATTTGCTGCTTGTAGGTGGTGAGACTGTAATTATGATGGCAGCCTGCTCTTCTATCTCTTTGTCCACATCTATCCTAGGAGCCAATTTTGTCCTTTTTGTGTGACTAATCTTGAACTCTTTGGCCTCACTTCCACTTGATGATGATCCCTCCTCTCTTTGTCTTTTACTTAATTTTTCCTGAGGAGTGGGAGTATGCAAACTTGAAGTAGCAAAGTGTTGTTCTTTAGCTTCTTGCAAGGTATTCTCTATCCATTCCATCTGATTTTCATACTTTTCTATCTTAGGCCTTGAGGTATGAGTGTAGGGAGTAGTTTTATTTTCTACTTTGAGTTTTGAAATAATACCCCAAGGGTCATAAGACTATGTAAAATCAAGCTGAATTTCATCTCTTTAAGAAGTTTATCTGCTTCTTGACCTAATGTCCTGGTATGACATAAAAATAGGCCCACCTGTGTCTTTATGCGGAACTATGATTTCTTCTTAGTCACTACAAAATGAATGTCATTAGAATTTAACATCTATTTGATGTATTCCAAGGCAAAAATCCTCATGGGCAGGTATTTAGGGAGTTTGTATGGTGCCAGTTCACAACCATAAACTCTGATTTCTGTATAGTTTTGGTATAAATACCAATATCCAGTCTTGGCTTGATCTGTTAGATGTAATTTTTTTTTTGATATCTTCACTAATTTTGGGCTATATTGATTTGTTTAGGATGTACATTGTTGGGTGAACAAATTCCTAAATAAACTACTTGTAAGAGAAATATTGTTGCTCTTTCATGACTAGTGAGGTCCAAAAAATCACTAGTTGCTAGTTTCCTACATCATCTAGCTTCTGCATTGCAAAATTGAACTTATCTTCTTGATAATAAAGGAACATGTAGATTAAAATAGAGGTGTAACTAAAAAATTTCTTTGTGGAAAATTTTAGAAATTGTTCATGAATGCTATTAGCCAATAATTGACTGAAATTGAATACAATGGATGGTTTACTGTCTATGGAAAATATGGAGAGGAAACCTAAAATGGGTTGATCCACCCACTGATCAGAATAATAACCCAAGATATATGAGATTATGGATATAATTTGTTTAGCTTGATCATGGAAGATAGAGGAAGGGTATGGAGGATTCTTCTTAGGCAACTGGGCATTTTCATGTAAGAATATCTCAAATATTTTGGTTATGGTAGCAAAATCCAGCTTTTGATAAAGCTAGGTGAGGGCTTCTAAGGGGAAAGGAGCACTATTTTCCACAGGGGGAGCTAGCATCATTTGGTCTATAGACTGGGTAGTAATGGTAAAGAGAATGCCACCAGATGGGGCCATTATCTCTTTGGGCAGGGACATAACATGCTTGACATTTTTTGGTGAATTTAGGGGCTTGGAAGGTCAGAGGGAAGATATAATGGGGAATATTGGATTCCCAGAGCCCAATTTCATCAGTTTTATCTACATTCTTGTCTTCCAACCAACAATATAACTCTAAAAACTCACAGTCACACTGGTTTGCATTAATTTGAAAATGATCAAGGGATTGACAATATTCTCCTGGGTTTTTTTGTTTGGAGGCATGACGATATAAATGAATAATCAGAGTGAGAGAAATAAGGCTTACAGTGAATTAGTTTAAGTTAAATGAATTGTTAGGGGAAAGGAGAGAGAGTGCTAACAATTCCTGTCTTGTTCTAGTCGCGTAAATAGTGTGAAAAGGATCACTGTGTAAATATGTGAATTACAGGGAATAAGCCAGTGAAAAAGGGAGAAAGCAATGGTTCCGAAATATTTTAAACAATGTTGTGAAAGTCCCGTTGGAAATGGCGTGAGACCATTAAGTTTGAATGGTTACCCGGGAATTGCGAATTTAATGCCAAATAGTTATTTTTTCCAGGAGAGTATTTAAGTGGATAATGACTAGGTAGCGTGGTGGGAGGTGAGTGGCAGAAGCGTTGTGGTAGGGATGCAATAAAGCGAGGGAGGGGGTATAAGGTGGTAAGCAGTATTGTCCAGGGGGTGCGAAATGTAGAGAGGGTGCCTTTACCATCGGGGGGGGGGGGGGGGGGGGGGAGAATGATATGGGCCATGGATCATGAGGGGGAGAGGATCCTGATGCTCTGACAATGATGTCTTTTAACCAAATACGACAAAGAAATATTTTTCGACATGCACCTTTGTTTTTGTATTTTGGACTTAGGATAAGGTTAGAAATAAGAAACATGTAAAAACAATTTATCCCATCGTGCCCATTTTCCTTTTTACAATGACATTAAAACTTAGGATAAAAATGCCATAGGCCTATATTTATAAAACATCTAAATTACCTACCCATAACTAATTTTTTATTCTTCTAAGGGGTGCACTTAGACTAGCAAACCCACATTATTTTCTTTTATATAGAATGAAAAAATATCTAAATCCTATCCCTTGTTTCTCCTATTGATTTAGATTAGACAGTTGAATCAATGCCATTTTCTACCTAATTACTGATTTTCCAAGATTAAACTGTTTGAAAAATATTTATTCTCTAACCTAATTTACAAAAATTTAAACATGTTTAACCATGATTACATTGTATGATTAAAGAAATATCTAGTGATTGTGGCATTTTGAACAAGTTTCACACAACCTTTATTTAATAATGATGAAGAAAAATATCTATCAGTAGTGGCATTTGGACTTGCAACAATTTCAATATTTTTTCTTTTTCTTTTTTTCTTTTTCTTTTGATGGGGGTTTTATCTTTCATTATTTTTCAATATTTTTGTTTTTCCTCTCTTTTTCTTATTTATACCCTCTATTCATTTTTTAATTTTATTTTTCTTTTATTTGGAAATCATTAGCACATTGACAATTATTTACAGTATAAGATTCTTGAGATACAATACTCAAATAACTTGAGATCCTATAAATTATAGGACCCTAACAATGGCTCCAGTTGGGGATGACACTCTACCTATGAGGTGCCAAGAACATTTGATCAGTAGCCTTGAGTGTTCTATTTCAACAATATCCACACCTGATTTCTTTTGTTGTAATACTTATGGTAACATATTAGTTGAAACTTAGGGCCTTCTCTACAGGCTTCAACTTTTGTCAATAGGTCACCCAATCAAAATAATAAAAACAATGATATCTACAATTATTGATGCCATAAAATTTCTACTGATAAGAGAAATAGTGCTTCAACATTCTGCCATTCATAGGTCCACTAGGCATTTCTGTCCCATCTAGATGTTTGAGAAAAAATGCATTGTGTCCTTTGAAAGCATAAATGATATAAGGTCATGTCCATAGATTGTCAAATTTTCCATGGTTTCCTTTGTCCTCTCTTCTGTAATCTTGGTTTAAAACTCTATCACCCAAAGTGAAATCATCTTCTTTAGTTCTTCTATCAAAAACCTTTTTGATATTTGCTTGGATGGCTTGAGCCTTATTATAGAATTCTTCCCTGGATTGATGCAATTGGATTGTCCGATCAATTATCCTTTGTATGTCATTAGGCTCAACCTGCAATTCCTAAACTATCTTCATGATTGGAACTCCCAAAGAGGATGGAAAAATAATATTCATTCCATAAACCAATTGGGATGGTGACATGCTAATTGATTTCTTTGTTGTTAGCCTATCAGCCCAAAGTGCATTTATTAACTTGTTGTGCCATGAATTTTTGTTCTCTTCTAACAACTTCTTAATAATGTTTACCAAACTTTTATTTGAATATTCAGCCAACCCATTACCCTATGGGTAATAAGTAGTTGAATGTCCCAAAGTAATATGGTATCTATTGTAGAAATTTATCATTTTCTTGGATTTAAAAGTTGCAACATTATCTGTAATGAGCTTATTTGGACAACCAAGTTTAGACAGGATATTGGTTTCTAGAAATTTGATAATAACAACATCAGTAGTAATTCTGGAAGGTGTGGCCTCAATCCATTTGGTGAAATAATCAGTAGTTGTGAAGATCCATTTATGTTGGGCGGAGGATGGTCAATGAATTTCTCCAATGAATTCCAATCCCCATTGTTGGAAAGGACTTTCAACAGATATGGGTTTCAAAGGTAGAGGAGATAACTTTCTCTTCCCCTCAAATATTTGGAATTTATCGCAAGAGGTTACATTCTTATGAACATCAGGGAAAAGGGTAGGCTAGTAAAAACAAGCTCTAAGGTTCTTATTAGCAGTGTTTTTCTAGTATAGATGTCCACCACAATCACCTTCATGGAATTCCTTCATTGTTCTTTCTGCATCATCTTTCAATAGACACTTTAGTAAGATACCACCAACATATTTCCAATATAAAACGTTATCTATGATGCAAAATTTCATTGCTTTCAAGTTTAGAAATCTAGCCCTTGTCTTAGTTAAACCAGGAGGAGAATTTAAATTGAATAAAACAAAAATGAGGTCTTCATACTAGGGTGAGGCCATAAAAGCCTCATCTAATTGTTGACTCGCCTATTCCTCTTGATCATCTAATGTAGCTACAAAGTTGATATCCAATGCATTAAAGTTAGATTCTTCCATCAATTTGGCTAATCCGTGTACTTTTATAAGCTTGGCTAGCTTGATTTCCATGTCATACTCAAGAATGATGGCAATCCATTTGCCTATTTTACCATATGGTCCATTTTGTGTTAAAATATCCTTAACTACAACATTTGGTACATAAGCAATTATCTGAGAATGGAGGACATACTCTTTGAAATCTTAATTTCTTTTATCAATGCGAAGGCCTGTTTTCCCATTATATTATATTTGAGTGCATCATCCCTTAAAGCCTTGCTAAAGAAAGCAATGGGCTGTTCAAATCCATCATCGCTTTTTTGTAAAAGGACATCTGCAATAGTATGTTCAGAAGCAAATGAAAATATTATAAAATCCTTAGTGAAATATGGACTGATTAGGATTGGTGCTTTTGTCAATGTTTGTTTAACTTGATCAAATGATTGCTTAGCTTCAATGTTCCATCTGATTTCTAAATCTCTTTTTAGCATATTTGTTATGTTTTTGAGAAGTTCTGCAAGGTTAGGGATAAATATTCTTAGGAAGTTTATTCTACCAATAAATGATTGAAGTTCCTTAATGTTTCTAGGATGATTGATTTTCAGAATAGCTTCAACCCTTTTGGGGTCAATTTTAATACCTTCCTTAGAGATGATGTGACCAAGAAGTTTTCCCTCTTCAAGGCCAAACAATGTTTTCTTAGGGTTTAGTGAAATCCAAAACCTTCTGTATTTCTAAAATACTCTTCTCAGATGTAACATATGTTCTTGATCAATTTTAGAATAAGCAGTGATGTCATCTAGATAGGTCACTATAAAACTACCAATTACATAAGCAAAAGCAATATCCATTTCTCTTTGAAATGTGGCTCCAACATTCATTAACCCAAAGGGCATCTTCACATACATGAAGGTACCACATGGAGCAGTAAAGGTTGTTTTATCTTGATCATCAGGGTGAACTAACACCTGATTATAGCCAGAGAAACCATCTAATAAAGAAATCCTAGAAGACCCAACTACCTTATTTAGAATATGATCCATTTTTGGTAAAGGGTAGATGTCTTTTAGGGAGACCTTATTAAGGTTCCTAAAATCTATACACAATTTGATTTCACCTATTTTCTTCCTAGTTGGCACAATATTGGAAACCCATTTAGAGTACCTGAGAGGAACTATTATTTTAGAGTCATACATTCTTTTAATTTCTTTCTCAATTAAAGGCATTAGTACTGGATTTATTCTTTGAAGTTTTTGTTTAAATGGTTTCTGATCCTCTTTAATTAGAATTTTGTGTTGTATAATATCTGTATCATATGTTTTTAGATATTCATAACTCTAGGCGAAAACATCATTGAATTCCTTGAATAAGGCAATGTATTTTTGTTTTTTAGCAGTTGGGAGTGATTTGGACAGTTTTTTGATTTTTGGATCTTTTTCACTGCCTATATTACATTCTTCTACTTCTTCTCCTGTGGGCTCAATCTTATGCTTATTAGCCACATCATTCAAATCAAATAAATCTTCCAATGTAACTATACCTCTAGGTAAAACACTATGCTTTAACTTAAGTGTTTTAAAATCTTCTTTTTCTGGGTCTATTTCAAGCCATTCTAATTTATTTACAACTTTATCTATGGGTGTATCTACATCTGAGTTTTCTAACTACCTTTCTATATTAGAATGTACAAATAATTTTTTTTTTCTAATTTAGATTCCAATTCTATACTATCATCTTGAAATTCATCCTTAGATTGTAGAAAAATTTCAAAATTTTATCACTTCCAAACACCTGCCAATACTTCATATGATTTGGTAAAACTGGTCGATGTTTCACTTCCATTGCATATTCTCAGTTAGGGTATGGCATTTTATAGGAGCTAGCTGAAAAAACTAGATTGTTTGGAATGATATTTTGTTTTCTAGGAATTGCAGAAAGGTCATATTCAAGAAAACTCTATAGAAAATCAAGCACAACATTTCTCTATGCTCTCATTCTAGGGTGTTTAGCTAAATACTCTCCTTTAATTTTTTTTTTTTTTTATAGTTAACTCAACATCCCCTTGAATGGAGATTCTCTTGGCACCTAAGTTTTTAAAAAACTGCAATCCTAATATAAGGGCTTCATATTCTGCTATGTTATTGGTACATTGGAAATTGAGCTTATATGGGTGACCCTCAGCATGATTGTTTCTTGTGTTTACAACCCATATTCCTTCTCCAGAACCATCTTTTGTACAAAATCCATCAAATCTCATGTTCCAAAGAGGTTCGGGAGGTGTATTTGGTTCTATTGTTTGTGTTTGGTTTGGATCTGTTTTAGAAATATGAGTTTCATCTTTGATCAACTGAGTGTTAATTTCTCCATCATTATAAAGAATGAAAGAATCTAAATCTGAGTGGACAGAGTAAAGTGGATAATTGTGAGGCTTCTCTTGACTACTCACCATGAATTTCATCAAAGTTTCCCTGTATAATCTTCTTTGTTGACCAAAAATTGGTATGGTTGCAAAGGTCATATCCATTTGTAGGGTACCTTGTAATTTTGCTCCCCATGAGTGTGACAAAACCATGCCATCCTTAGGGGGGATATCTACAACCCCTATATCCATTACTAGACTTTTGGTAGGGATTTGAGCTAAAGTAACACATAGGTCTTTTATAAGACCTAGACATCTTACTTTGCTAGAATCAAAAGAATATAAGTCTTTATAAGGTCTCGTAATATCAAGTCCTAGTTTCTCCATAACAGCTTTAGGTATTAAATTATGGGAAGCACCTGAATCTAACATAGCATTATGGAGAATCTTGTCATGGATTTTTAGGCTAACATAGAATCGAAGAACTCCTCCTTCCTGTGGTTTTCCCTCAACTTTTGGTCCAAATAAGAGTTTAGGTTGGTCATCATTCAGATTTATAGAGTCTATGTTTTCCCCTATATTTAGAGCTTTCATCACTTGGTGTCTGTACATGATTTTGTTCACTAAATCTGTTGGAGGAATATGAATTTTCAGTTTTACTAATTCATTTTCAATGTTGAACAATGTTTGAATCTTAATCAGGTTTGGAAGGTTAGATTGATCTATAATTTCTCTTGATATAAGATATTTTTGTTGACTAGTGGTTGGGATATCAGTTTGAGTAGTTTTAGAAACACTATCAACTATCTTTTCGACAGGAATTTCTAGTTTCTTTTTACCAGAATTATCAATAGTTTTATTAGGAAGCTTTCTGTGGTTTTCCTAGGATCAATTTCAAAAGATATTTTAGCAATATTTTCAGAGTTTTTTTTGTTGAGAGGGTCTGAATTCTTTTTTCTCCTAAGGTTATACTACCTATGTGCTTCCATGATGGAATTTTCAAAACCTTGTTTATATTCGTCTCATTCTTCAAAGTCTAGTTTAGTTTGAGCTAGGAGAAAACATTCTTGCTCCTCTTGAGTGAGAAAAACTGTTTCATCATTATTATTCCCATCGAATTTATTTGATTACCCTCATCATCCGTATAGTTTTCCTGAAAAGGAGGTCAGACCTGCAGGTCCGAACCCTTTTATTCTCGTTGTTTGATTTGGGGAACATTCCTTCGAAAGTTTTGGTTTCTATTTTGAGGAGTGTTGGTACCATCCCATGACCTCCTTTTTCCTCCTAAAACATATCATTTGCCTACTTCTTTCCATCATATATCTCTTAGATCCCTTGAAAATTGATTAGTTAATAGTCCTATAGTTATTAAAATGCATTAAAATTGATTTAGGAGTTTTATGTTAACAAATTAGGAATTTTTGGTAAAATGGCTATAGGAAGTTCCAACATCCTGTAATTGGTTCATTGTTTGACATGTGGCATGACAGCTAGGCTAGAGCGAAGGGCAGGGATGAAAAGTAGAATGTCCAAGCATGGACAAATACCTATCCTACAGTAGAATCGACCCTCCTACATGCGCGGTCAACGAAGGTCAAAATATAGCATGTTGGCGACAAAGGCAGCAACAACAAAGCATTCTAAATTGATTTAGTTTTGTTCCTTTTTGAAATCAGTTTAGGATAGAAACATTTTAAAAATCACGACATGATAAAAGCGGCAACAGCCACATCATGAATGTACATTCGTTTTCGAAATGTAAGGGTTGTAAAAACATATGTAAACACAGTTCTGAGTAGTCAGTAGTTGGTTATCGTTGTATCGTTTGAAAATAGAGTTTGAACTTAATATCAAAGACATAGTTGCAGTCACAATCTTTTCCTTGTTGCGTTGATTTGATAATCGGTTGATCATAGTCCAGTATACCTCTGGAACGCGGACGGGCCCTGCGTTAACTTGGTATACTGTCATTTCCTTTTCATTCGCAACTTAGGGTATTAAATGATATGCACAGTAATTAGAATTGGTTGTTGACTTCAATAGAATGCGTATGGTTTATGTTTATGATAGTGCTTGAACAGTTCATCACTGAGATCGTGAATTGTATCATGTAAGGGATTCGATCCTTTGTTGTCTTTTAAAGCAATGTCATGAACTCTGTTATCATTTCAAAGTATGCTTATGATTTCTGTATGTTTTCATCTTGCATGAATATTAGTGAATGTTGAGTATTTGTTGAACAAGGGTTTTATGCATAATGTCTCTGTAAGAAGATTGAAATCTTGGTTTGCAGTGATACACATTGTTTTAATTTGGTAAATGAATTGAATGACAGTGTTGTAATTAGGTAGATTAACTGAGTGACCTAAGTGTTTGGGTGATAGGTAACATACCTCAATCTTCCGTAAAGAAGTCCTGTGACCTACCATCATAACCACTTAGCTAATAATCCTTTATGTCTATATACTTTAGACGTATGCCTCTAAGTCTACGCATCCTGGTCGATAATAAATATAGCCTAGTCTAGCACCCTAGACAGGACACTACAGTTTGTGATCCGAATTCCACCAATGCATGACACAAAACATTTTTCTGTGTATGATTTAAGACTGGCTGTAACAAGACAGATTCGCATTCATCATTGTTTAATTTCCATCATACCCATATCACAGACATTTATTTACAATGTAACTACTGGAAGTTTTTGCACTGTTTTTACATGTGATATTTATGAAATATCTGGAGTTTGGGCACCTCCAGAGATTATTACAGAACTTATATTTTGATAGACTGTCTGGCCGCATTAATGAGTTTGCTTAAGTTTCTCTCAAAAAAAAATTAAAACAAAATAGGGCCAATATTGTCAAACAAATGGTAAAATGGGATAGATGATCTTAAGTACCATGCCTTCAATCAGTATGTTTTTTTACAGAATCAATCATTGACAATTACCAAAGAAATATTCCAGCAACAGTACGTCAAGAAAACTGATCCGGATTTAAACAAGAACGCAATAAAATACAGAGATAACCATATACACAAAGATGCAGCGGAAATAATGCTTCATTTCATTAATGGAAAATACCGAAATATGCTTACAACCAGAAATGGAAATAAACCAGCTAGGGCGATGGTAGCTTATCTCTGAGAAGAGATGTGGCGGCTACATGCCTCTGAACTGTTCTCCCACTGCGTTACAATGAGGCTCGAAAGCCTATTTATTGTTGAGAAACAATGGAAAACCCTTCACATTCCAAAACCTAACCCGAGAAGATGAAACACCAAATTGTAGGCCCCGTTTTGGGTAAATTGGTACATCAATTTCCCGGGGTCGTAACTTTGGCATACAATCTCTGTTTGACACGTATAATAGCTCATTAGAAAGATCTATCCGAGAACTACCACTTTGGGAAGGGCAACATCGGTCCATGGACCCATGTTGCCCCCAGATTTCCCAAAAAACGTCTTTTAGGGCCTCAAAACGGC
>APFE030286613.1:903-20192 GCA_000404065.3 Pinus taeda | reverse complement strand
CCTCCAATTCTGTTACTATGTATTTCTGGTGTAACTCTCGTTCAACCTTTATTTGATTTGGTTTACCATTATATGGTAACCACATGTGCGACCAGTCGGTTGAGAAGTATCCACGGAGTTTTTCGGACCAATCCCTGCTAAGGATTAGGCCGTAGAATTCAGGGATATCAGCTACTAGAATGTCGATAACCTGACATACCTTGGGGTTAGACGACAATCTTATGGTGACTTGATTAAGTTCACCAATTATTTCGACTTGAGACCGATCAAGCTGAACTATGCGCACTGCGGATTTTTGTGGTTGAACGTTTAACTTGGCAAATATTGATCTGGGTAAAACATTTGTTGAAGCTCCAGAATCTACCAAACAATTGTGTACGTTTTTATTGAAGATTTCATAAGTGAGCAAAAAGGGGGGAGTGTGAGATCTCGATCTTCCTCCAATCAAGGCGATGTCATTTGGATCGATCTTATTGGCCGTGTTGATTGGGGGTCTTCCTATGTTGTGTGTAGCTACAGCTGTAGGCAAAGATGTGGTGGGTACGGCATGTAATTCTTTCATCATTATCTTCTGTTGATGTTTCAATTTGCTCAATTCATAGAGAGTGATATTAGCCCTAGTCTTTTTCATGCCATCAATAATATTGTAGTCCATTTCATCTGACACTATTAGTGTTCTTGATGGAGGTGTTTGATCTTGTTGGACTAGGCTAGATTGAGTCGCCTTAGCGGTTGTTTTCTTTGTTGCAACTTTTTCTTTTACTGTAGGGCTTGCGCCCTTCTGCTTAGGGGTAATTTGGGGAGGATCAAGTTGGTTTTTGCTTCGTGTGCTAACCGGAAATGCTTCTTGATCTTCTTCTTGTGGGAGGATGAAATCCCACATTCCTTGTAGTTCCACAACTTCTTCATCATTGGTTTGTCCTTTAATGGTTCTCTCTTCTTCTTCCTCTTCTTTGGATTCGACATTTGAGAAAGCGTTGGGTGGTTTCGTATCCATTGAAGGGCCTCTTTTAAAAGTTCTATAGGGCTTTTTTGAAGAAGTTTCTGCCACTTGTTTCTTTATGTCAATCATCTCATTGGACATGGTCTTTAATACTTTCTGCAACCCTTCTAAATCGAAAGGATCTTTCGTCTGTTTCTTCTTGGGGTCTTCCTTGAAGGTGATCTTTTATAATTTGCGTTCTTCTATCGCAGATCTCTTCTCCAAAGCTATAACACGTTTCTCTACTGCTATCGCCTCTGTTAGGTTTTCAACTAAAGTTGTTTTATTTGCCCTATCTACGAAGACTGCTAAGTTTGATGGTAAGGCTGTGATATACCATTCACATTGTACTTCTTCGCTAGGTTGGGAAGCCGTGGGAATTTTGTTGAGAATCTTATTGAATCGTAAATTGAAATCTTTGATGGGTTCTTTAGTTTCGGCTTTAAGATTGGATAGGTCACTGATTAATGTTGCCGTTGATCTATCATCACCAAATTTGGTGAGGAATTGATTTTGAAAGATGTCCCAACTCGTTATAGACCCGGAAGGTAATGAAAAATACCATGACTCGGCTGTTCCTTGCATTGTATAGGGAAAAAGCCGGACAACAGCATCTTCATTGGTAACTCTATTGAGATTGACAGAGAGCATGAAATTGTTAATTTGCTCTTCAGCTAGCATGCCTGCTTTTGGGTTGAACTTGGGTAGCCATTTCTCAGGATGTGGCGGTATTTGGCTCAAGGGTGGAGGCATTAAAACCGCTCCAGGATTGTTCCATGGAGCTTGAGCCATCTTTGAGCTACTGGTAATTGCAAGTGTAGGAGATGATCCTTGAGGATGTGAAGATGAAGATAATATGATCTTGGATGATTGGGGAAGAGGGGTTGTGGAAGGTGGATGAGTGATTTGGAATGAAGATGTGGGCGGTTGACTTCGCGGTGAGGGGGTCGAGATGGATGATGTAGATGAAAGAGTTTCACTGTTAGAGTGCAGTGATGTTTTCCTTGCTCTTTTCCTGGTGGGAAGAGGGAGTTCAGTTGGCTGGATGCCAAATTTTCCGCTCTTTAACCTGGTTAGGGGATGAGCAGGATTGTATTGCGAAGTCACGCTGCTTTGAGATTTATCAGACCCCAGTGCAAAAATAGAAAATCCCTGGAGTGTGTGAATAAGAGTTTGAACTTCAGGGGGTTCGATGGTAGGTTGGTCTGAAATATTAGGGTATGTAGCAGCGGTTATTTTTCGACCGACTTCTGATATTGAATTTAAATGTACTGAGGAAGTCGGGGGAGTTGATGAGGGTGATTTACTCTCAGAATGGTATTTATATTTTGATTTAGGTGCCATTCATAGTTCAGGCCCTCCTTCTAGCGCCAAATATGTTGAAGCCCCAAAAATCGGGTCGACAACAAGGGGGATACCCACCCGGTCCGAACCTTGGTTGGCAGCTCCTTATCCGTTTGTTATAGCGGGTCTGACTGGGGATGACGGGACCAATTTCCCAACCTTGGGTGTGTGTGCGTGTAGAGTTTAAACTATGCTGATCTAAGAGGAATTTAAAGCTAATCTAATTCAGACTCTTTAAACTAACTCTATACTATTGTAATCTAGTGAGAAACAACACATCTAATCTACACTAACCTAGGGTGTATATCTTCTATTATGCGATCTAAAAAGATTTCGAACAATAAATGGTAATAAAGATCATTAAGCTATCATAAGAATAGAAATCATTAAAGATAAACTATTTTGCATAAGAAGTTAGACAAAACAGTTATGAACATCATATCGCATAATAAGTTACTCATATGTCAAGCATAAAAAATATGACTCCACCATACAAAAGTGCCAAATGATAACTCATACATTCATACAATGACATATAAACAACTGAAACTATAAATCACTTAAAGAACATAAGCAGAAATAGTCAAGAGATAAAAGTACCATTTATGACTGGTTCCACTCATAAGCTTCAAGCAACAATTATTTATCTCTCCTTGATCTAACATCTACTAAGAGTATAGAAGTACAACATCAGTAGCAGATATCAGATGCAAACATTAATAAACCTTGATCCATCCATTCATCAAAACCACCTCCGAGGGCGCAAAAGTGCATGTTTTGAGGACGAGTTTTTGACAAATCTCCGGACCCTTCTCTAAATGCCTGAGAAGGATTTAAATACTGCAAACTAATTAACTTGATCACATAAATTTAGGATCCGGTTTTCAAATGACCGTCCCTCTGATAAAGCAAGATATTTCTAAAATTAAATATAACTCTGAACTATTTTTGTATTTGCTCCCTAGTGCTGTAAGTGTGCAGCATTTGTCTGAGAAGAGTCGGTTGGTTGCCTTTCCCCTTTCGTGTGTGCTATAAAAATAGAAGTAACAAGGGCTGGCACCACTTTTTGGTAAACTATCAGATATTTTAGAGAATCTCCCGCTGACTGAGTCTATACTTGGTAATAACCCAAATTTCCCTCAAACTAGTTCTACTTTTGCTATTTCGGTTTCTGTCTTTGCGAACGACTTGATGAGTCAGAAGACTTTACTTTCCGAGAAATTCTCTGGATTGAAAATTGCCTTTGTTCTTCATTCCGGGCTTTTCTGGCATGTAAGCTTCAGGTATCTTTGTAATCATGCTGCTTTTGTGCGCCTTTGATTCTGAGCTTCAGATGACCTATCAGTCGTTAGCATCTATTGAGTGATACTTTGGAATCTGTAGTCCTATCGTATGTGGTTCCTGCTTCTGAAGAGGTCTCTTCTGTGTTCTCCAAGCATCGGCGCTTTCCCCTTTTCCTTAGACGTTTCTTGCAAAAATTGCTCCATGTTATCCCCTGTTTTATAGTTTGCGTAAAGGAAAAGAGTAAATGAAAATAAAGATTGATATGAAAGCTTCAGATCTTGCGTGTGTATAATCATGACATTCAAAGTGAACTGACTCTTTGAAAAACGAAAAGCAGCCATTCGTACAATCATTAATTTCCTTTTTACAGGCGCGCGCTTAATTATGATTAATGGACAACTTTCCTTGAATGTTGTGCTGAGAAAAATTCGCGCTCATCGCACATCGCAGATTTGTGTTATAGTATTGTGGTATCGCAATATCAGATCATCACAGATCGTAGATCGCGTATTGTGGATCACAGATTGCAAATCACAGATCGCAGATATTAGTCATTGTGTTCTGCTCTACGCGATTGCTACGATATGCGACATCGCACATCGGCCGTTGGGGATTTCTTAAGCTTTTCATTTAAGAGCGCTTATGGTAAATGCGATGCGATGAATTTAGCATCGCTTCTTCGTGGTTTGTTATGCTCATAAAAGAAGTGTTTCCTTTGCTTTGCTGCGATAAAATTCTAAGGAAAAAACAAAAATGTTCATGGGGATGTTTGTTTGAATTTTTTACTAAGGTTCCCCTATTTGTTTGGTGTTATTGCTAATACCAAACAAAAGAGGGGGGTTGTTGGTGACCACAACACTTTGGTGCTAAACTCAAATGTAGTACTCTTGTAGTCTACTGAAGTTTTTGGATGTGGAGTTTGGGCTTCAAGGAAGGCCATTTTGCATCTTTCCATGCTCTGTGTAAAAAACTAATAACAATATGCTCTGTGAGCTAGAGGTATGCTTCCAAAATTGATTATAAGTACTGTTTTTAAGAATCTTATTCTTGAGCTTAAACTCTCTATACCTATCAAAAACTGTCTTTTCCTTCTCTCCTTGGGCCTTCTATGAATCTACCTCTATCTCCTTCTAACCTTCTAATGATGAAGGTTTAATAGAAGATGTTACAAATTTGCTACTTGTAGGTGGTGAGTCTGTAATTATGATGGTAGCCTTCTCTTCTGTCTCTTTGTCCACATCTATCCTAGGATTCAATCTTGTCCTTTTCCTATAACTAATCCTAAACTCTTTGGCCTCACTTCCACTTGTTGATGATGATCCCTCCTCTCTTTGTATTTTACTTTATTTTTCCTAAGGAGTGGGAGTCTATAAACTTGAAGTATAAAAGAGTTGTTCTTCAACATCTTGCAAGGTATTCTCTGTCCATTCCAAATGATTTGCATACTTTTCTATCTCAAGGCTTTGAGGTATGAATGTAGGGAGTAGTTTTATTTTCTACTCTGAGTTTTAAAATAATACCCCAAGGGTCATAAGACCATGTAAAACTCAGGATTAATTTCATCTCTTTAAGAAGTTTATCTGCTTCTTGACCTGCTATCCTAGTATTACATACAAATGGCCCAGCTGTATCTTTATGCGGAATTGTGATTTATTCTTATCCACTAAAAAATGAATGCCATAAGAATTTAACACCTATCTGATGTATTCCAGGGAAAAAATCCTCATGGGGAGGTATGTAGGGAGTTTGTATGGTGCCAATTCACAACCATAAAATCTGATTTATGTATAGTTTTGGTATAAATACCAATCTCTAGTCTTGGCTTGATCTGTTAGATGTAATTTTATTTTGATATCTTCACTAATTCTGGGATGTATTGAGCTGTTTAGGATGTTCATTACCGGGTGAAAAAATTCCTCAATAAACTTCTTGTAAGAGAACTCTTGCTGCTCTTTCATGACCAGTGAGGTCCAAAAAATCACTGGCTATTGGTTTCCTGCATCATCTAGCTTCTGCATTGCAAAATTGAACTTATCTCCTTGATAATAAAGTAATATGTATATTAAAATAGAGGTGTAATTAAACACTTTCTCCGTGGGAAATGTTAGAAACTATTCATGAATGCTATCAGCCAAGAATTGACTAAAATTGAATACAATGGATGGTTCACTGTCTATGGAAAATATGGAGAGGAAAGCTAAAATGGGCTCATCTACCCACTGATCAAAATAATAACCCAAGATATATGAGATTATGGATATAATTTTTTTTATCTTGAATAGGGAATATAGCGGAAGGGTATGGATGATTCTTCTTAGGCAACTGGGCATTTTTAGGTAATAAGATCTCAAAGATTTTGGCTCTCGTAACGAAATCCAACTTTTGATAAAGCTGGGTGAGGGCTTCTAAGGAGAAAGGAGCACTATTTTCCACAGGGGGGGCTAGCATCAATTTTGTCTATAGATTATGTAGTAATGGTAAAGAGAATGTCACCAGATGGTTCCATGATAGCTCTTTAGGGAGGGACATAACAGGCTTGACATTTTCAGGTGAATTTAGGGGCTTGGAAGGTCAAAGGGAAGATATAATGGAGAATATTGGAATCTTAGAGCCCAATTTCATCAGTTTTATCTACATGATTGTATTCCAACCAACATTATAACTCTAAAAAATCATAGTCACACTGGGTTTCATTAATCTGATAATCCATTTTGGCTAAGGGGATGTGATCTAAATTTATGGAGGGAGGGGTCAAGGGATTGAAAATCTTCTCTTGGGTTTTTCTCTTTGGAGGCATGACTGTATCAATGAATAATCATAATGAGAGAAAATAAGGCTTACCGGGAATAAATTTAAGTTAAATGAATTGTCAAGAGAAAGGAAACAAAGTGCTGACAATTCATGTTTTGGTCTGGTCGCGCAAATACTGTGGACAGTTTCGCTGAGTAAAGTTGTGAATTAATGGAATAAGCTAGTGAAAAAGGAAGAAAGAAATGGTTTTGAAATCTTTTAAACAATGTTGTGAAAGTCCTGTTGGAAATGGCGTGGGACCGTTAAGTTTGAACGGTTACTTGAGAATTGTGAATTTAATGCCAAACATTTATTTTTGCCGAGAGAGCATTTAAGTGGATAACAGCTAGGCAAAGTGGCGGGAGGTGAGTGGCGGAAACATCATGGTAGGGATGTGTTAAAGAGGGCGAGGGGAAGGCAATTTTGGAGGGGGAATAAGGTGGTAAGCAATATCAGCCAGGGGGGGACGGGTGAGAAATGAGGAGAGGGTTCCACGTAGGGATGGGGCCCAACAGGAGAAACAACCTTTTCGGACCACCACCCTAGTAAAGGCAGGATGAATAGGGGGGGCCGAAGAATGATATAGACCATGCATCATGAAGGGGAGAGGATCCAATGCTCTGACGACTATGTCCTTTAACCAAATACGTCAAAGAAAGAATTATCAACATTCACCTTTGCTTTTTTATTTTGGACTCAAGATAAGGTTAGAAATAAAAAACATGTAAAAACACTTTATCCACTCACGCCCCTTTGCCTTTTTACAATGACATTAAAACTTACAATAACATAGGCCTATATGTGTAAAACCATCTAATTTACCTACCCTTAACTAAGCTAACATCTTTTATTCTTATAAGGGGTGCACTTAGACTAGCAAACCCACATTATTTTCTTTTATACAGAATGAGAAACTATCTAAATCCTATCCCTTATTTCTCCTATTGATTCAAATTAGATAGTTGAATCGATGTCATTTTCTACCTAACTATTGATTTACCAAGATTAAACTGTTTGGAAAATCTTTATTCTCTAACTTAATTTATAGAAATTTAAACATGTTTAACCATGATTACATTGTATGATTAAACAAATATCTAGTGATTGTGGCATTTTGAACAAGCTACACACAACCTTTCTTTAACAACGATGAAGAAAACTATCTATGAGTAGCGGAATTTGGACTTGCAACACTTTCAATATTATTTTTTGTTTTTGTTTTTGTTTTGATGGGGTTCTATCTTTCATTCTTTTTCAATATTTTTGTTTTTCCTCTTTTTTTCTTATTTATACCCTCTTTTAATTTTTTATTTAATTTTTCTTTTATTTGGAAATCATTAGTAGATTGACAATTATTTATAGTATAATATTCTTGAGATGCAATACTCAAATACCTTGAGATCTTATAAAATATAGGACCTTAACAACTATGATGAAAATGGAATAAAAAGGCAATTGTCAACAGCCAAAACACCACAGCAGAATGGAGTAGCTGAAAGAAAAAAAATCCGTACAGGAAATGGCTAGAACCATGTTAAAAGAATCAAACTTAAATGATAAATTCTGGGTTCAAGCAATTAATACTGCCATATGCATTATAAACAAAGGCTTGCTCAAGAACAAGTATAACATGAATCCATACAAACTATGGAAATGAAGACCAGCTAACATCAAATACTACAAAAAAATTGGAAGTAAATGCTACATCAAAAGAGAAGATCAAAAGCTAGGCAAGTTCGATTCTTGTGTTGACCAAGGTATTTTTGTTGGTTATTCATGCAAAATAAAGTCTTATAGATGCTACAATCAGAGGCAAAAACAAATAGTTGAAAGTATAAATGTTACTTTTGACAAAGACTGTGAGATCATCTCTTCAAGCAAATCTAAGGGGCTTGAGGTAGAATATGTGAAGGATGAAGGAAGCTCCAGAACAGGACCAATCAAATAGGGAAACACCATTAAACCAAGAAGAAATAAGAAATGATCAGTAGGATGTACAAGAAGTTTCTCCAAAAGTTTCAAAATAATGGTATCAAAATAACCATCCACTAAATCAGATCATCGACAACATAAATGAAGGAATTGGAACCAAAATAAGTCGACAACTTCGTTCATCACAACAAGCCCATCTTTCCCTTTTAGTGACTTTTGAGCCTAGAAATTTTGAGGAAGCTAGTCAAAATGAACACTGGGTAGTAGCTATGAATGAAGAATTGGATCAAATTGAGAAGAACAAAACTTGGGAATTGGTTCCATGATCAAAGGATAAAAATGTTATTGGAACTAAATGGGTCTTCAACAACAAATTGAATGAGGATGGATAGGTTACCATGAATAAAGAAAGATTAGTTTGCAAAGGATATGCACAAGTTGAAGGAATCAATTTTGAAGAAACATTTTCTCCCGTTGCTAGAATGGAAGCTATTAGAATGTTTCTTGCATATGCACGCTTGTAAAAATCAAGGTATACCAAATGGATGTTAAGTCAACCTTTCTAAATGGTGAATTGGAAGAAGAAGTTTACATTGAACAACCCGAAGGTTTTCTACTCACTGACAAAGAAAACTACATTTTCGTATCAAAGAAGGCACTATATGGTCTCAACCAAGCTCCTAGGACTTGGTATGCTCATCTTGATAGGTATATACATCAACAAGGATTTGAGAAAGGAAGCACTGATAGAAATCTCTATGTGAAAGTGGATCAAGATAACCTAATGATTATTGAGGTATATGTGGATGATATAATCTTTGGAAGCAAGGGTGACAAATTAAGTAAAGAATTTGCCACAAAAATGCAAAGTGAGCTTGAAATGTCTATGCTTGGAGAGCTGACATACCTTTTGGGGCTTCATATTTCTCAGCGGGATAAAGGAATATTCATATATCAAACCAAGTACATCAAGGAAATGCTCAAAAAATTCTAGATGGAAGATTGCAAGCCAGTCCTCACTCCCATGGCAACAGGTTGCAAATTAATCTTAGAAGATTCGTCAAAGGATGTCGACCAAAGTTTGTATAGATCCATGATTGGTAGTCTCCTATATGTGACAACCTCCTAGCCTGATGTGATGTCGGTAGTTGGACATGTAGCAAGATTCCAAGCAACACCAAAATAATATCATATTATTGTTGTCAAAAGAATTCTTTGATATCTTACGGGCACAACGGAATATGGTCTATGGTATTCCAAAGGAAATGATCTTGTTATCCAAGATTATATAGATGTAGATTGGGCAGGAAGTGTTGATGATCATATGAGTACCAATGGAGCAACATTCTATCTAGGTGGTTGTCTTGTTTTATGGTTAAGTAAAAATGAGTCTTCAATCTCGTTGATGAGCCTATTCCCATCCTTTGAAATAACATAAGTGCCACCAGTGTCTCCAAGAATCCTATGATGCATTAAAAAATGAAGCACATTCCAATTAAATATCATTTCGTTAGAGAGCAAGTAGCCGAAAAGAATATCAAGCTTGAATATGTTGGCACATAGGAATGTAAGTATATATAGTGTCTCAGTTATATCTATATGTCTCTATAAGTCACAATTAGTTTTTCGTATGTCCTATTCTTGATACTACACATTTTATGCTACATATTCTTGATGCTACACCAAGTTTGCTAAATCTATATGATGTTGTAAGTTCATGTTACTTGTCTTGTCATAGTTGATAGAATGGTCGCTATTGTTGTACTTAGAACTTGGTTCATCAAAAGTCTAGGATCTGTCATTAGTTTTTATTGTATATATCTTTAGGTTAGTTTTGGATATAGTCTTACATAGAGTCCAGACCTATATCAAAGTGGGAGTCTTTGTATACGGTTGTGGCAAGTCAACAACAAAAGTGACAAGCACACTTTAGGTACACATTGTAATTTTTAATTTGTATTTATTCATTATTATGCACTTACATGTGTTTTGTAGGTAGAGGTAAGTTGAAAGGTATTTTGTTTTTTTTTGGGATTGGTTTCGCCAAGCAAAATTTTCATACAGGTAGAAGAAGATTCAAGTACAACATCAAGCAAGAATTAAAGAGTAGAAGTATCAAATCAAAGGAAGCATTGCATTGGGACATCCTTGAATACAAGACAACCATTCAGATATCGTGAAGTATTGTTAAGGCCAAGAGTCATTATTGTAAAGTTGTAAAAAAGTCATCATTGTAAAAGAGTCATTTGTAAAAGAATCGTCATTTTAAAATTGTAAAAGAGTCATTTGTGAAAGAGTCATTTTGTATAGAGTCAAAGAGGCAATGTTGGGAGGTATAGGAGTCACTGTTGGGATGATGTCATGGTTGGGTTGCAGGCCATAGAGTGATTGGGTATTTGGTCAAGTACACGAAAATCATTGTACATCGTATTGTATCATGGATTGTTGTCCCTAGTTTGGGAATCCACAGTCTTGTCTTATTTCAGTCATTATAGGGTGGTAGGGAGGTGTTAGGTAGGTGTATGAAGTCGCCTATAGGTTGGGTCCTGTGAACACTTCAAGGTGGTAGGGTGGTGCTAGGGCAAGTTGTGGCTCGCTAAGGTGTTGGGACATCCATTCAGTTGATTACTGAAGAAAAAAAAGAGTTGGGGCATCCTTTCAGTGGGAGCTGGAGAAGAATGCTTTTCTATAATTCTAGGAAGTTGTTTCTTTCATTTCAGTTGGGGTTGAATATTAAAGAATTTATTAGAAAAACGTTTTTTGGTTTTTGATCCGGAGGGGGTTTTCCACCTAAAATTCTTGTGCTTACTGTGTTCTTTTATTTACTGTTATTACTGCATAAACATTAATAATAATTGAATATTAACTAATGCTCTAAAAAGATTTAAAAGTGCTAATTGCTAAGGAATACTTATTCACCCCTTCTTAGTATTTCCAACAACAACATCTTCCCCTACTAAACTATAAATACCTCACCATACAATAGAAAAGAAACTTTAAATTATACTATATATAATAACAATAAACAAATACAATGATAAAATTATTAATAAACTATATATATATTTTTTTGTTTAGAGAATAATTTCGGCAAAATCACATAACAAATAATTTGTCGACGCATTTCGAACCAACTAGTGTGGTTCATTGTTAGGACAAGTTGAAGATCCAATATGAGCGATGCAATAAATAGGGACAGCAGGCCATTCCAATAGCTAAAATTGACCGGGTAACGGTTAACTGGACCTCTAACAGCTAGGATTGACCAAGCCTCAGGGGGGGGGGACCTAAATTTATTTAATTATTTTATTTATCTCTTTATTTATTATTATAATTATATATAATATTATGTCTAGGTTTATTACTGTAAATATGATTATTACTAATATTAATAAATTTATTTTCCATTATCCCTATATACTATTAATATTATTAATAATTTATTTTCTATTATCCCTATATAATATATTATTAATAATTCATTTCAATAATTAGAATGGTAATTATCATAAACCATTTCCAGATCAAGAAATGGTTTATTATAATTACCATTCTAATTATTGAAATAAATTTTTAATAATATATTATATAGGGATAATTAGAATTTAAATTATTAATAATATTAATAGTATATAGGATAATGGAAAACAAATTTATTAAATAGAATAATCATATTTACAGTTAATAACTAACATAATTTTATATATAATTATAATAATAAATAAAGAGATAAATAAAAAATAATTAAATAAATTTAGGTCCCTCCCCCTGGGGCCTGGTCAATCCTAGCTGTTAGAGGTCCAGTTAACCGTTACCCTGTCAATTTTAGCTGTTGGAATGGCCTGCTGTCCCTATTTATTGCATCGCTCAGATTGGATCTTCAACTTGTCCTGACGATGAACCACACTAGTTGGTTCGAAATGCGTCGACAAATGATTTGTTATGTGATTTTTCCGAAATTATTCTCTAAACAAGATTATGGATCACAGAAGTCTAAATTCCTTAATAAACTATATTTTGGAAAAAAATAATCTCATTTTATTTTAATTTTACATTTTACGCCATAAATATTAATATTGCCCATTGTATATATTTATTTTTATGTGATTATGATAGTTTAGTTTATTTATTGTTATTTGTTTGAATTTATCATTATATTCTTGCTTGGTATAATATATTTTATAATTAGTTTGTATATTAATGTTATTTCATTTATAATAAATTAATTCTATTATTATTTCTTATTAATTCTGTTAGTGTACAAGGGTATACTCAAGAGTTCAGAAAGAGAGCATTGATGTTGGGCATCTCATTAGACTCACCAGAAACTCTTTTGAAGTACATTGGTGGTCAGCACAGCTACATGAGGCATACCACCCTCATGTTTAATCCCACTAGTATAGATGAGGTATCTGTACAAGCTACTCATCTAGAAGCTAGAGGAAAGAATGGAAGTCCAGAAGTTGGGGGACCATCCCAACCCACTGTAAGCAACAACAAGGAGAAAAGAAAGCAGAAGTGGAAAGAAAGGAAGGCTAACATTGCACAGAAAGGCAAAGCTTCATGCACTCATTGTAAAAATGAGGGGCATGATGATGAGCACTGTTGGATTCTGCATCAAGAGCTCAGACCTAAGAAGTTTGAGGGCAAGAAGACAAAGACTGTTGCAGCTATTAAGGAAGATTTGGGGTCAGACTCGGGAGATGAAACAATCATTGTAGCCACAGGTATAAAAGGTAAGAATTCTGAAGCATCTACTAGTAATTCTTCTCAATCTGTTATCGATGAAGAACATGAGAGAAAAAGACATGAGCTTTTCCATATTCGAGTTGTTTCCAAAAATCAAAAGATTGATACATTGTTTGATAGTGGCTCACAAGTAAATCTAATTTTTGAAGCAATTGTAAAGAAATTTGGATTAGCAACTACACCTCATAAGAAGCCATACCCATTAGGTTGGTTGAATGATAAAGCACAACTACAAGTGACTAGATAGTGCAAACTCAAGTTTTCTTTTGGGTCAACATTTGTAGATGAGGTTGAGTTAGATATAATTCCTTTGGATATATGTGGAATTGTTTTAGGAAGTCCTTACTTGTATGACAGAAAGGATATTTTCTATAGAGCTAAGAACAAGTATCTACTTGTTAAAGATGGAATCGAATAATTTGTAAGAGCTCATAAGCTCAAGAATAATTATACTCTCATAAACTCAGGGTAGATGAAAAGAATGATAAATTCATGCAAACAGTTCTTACTGATGGTTGTAAAGGAAAAGATACTTGAGAAAACCAATTTATTTGAGGGCTGTAATGCTGATCAACAAGCTGATATACAAAGGATTGTTTCAGAGTATGATGTCTTATTTCAAGAACCTAAAGGTCTGCCACCCAAAAAGGGAATATTACATGATATTATTTTGCAGCAAGATGTTCCTTTGCCTAACATTCGGATGTATAGGTTATCTGCTTTAGAGAATGCTGAAATCAAGAAGCAAGTGTAGGAGTTGCTCGAGAAAGGGTTCATCAGGCCTAGCACATCACCATGTGGGTCACCAATCATTTTGGTGAGAAAGAAAAATGGATCGTGGAGAATGTGCATTGACTACCAAGCACTGAATAAGATAAAAATAAAAAATCGTTATCCCCTTCCTCACGTAGATGATCTTTTAGATCAATTTAAGGAAGCTGCTTATTTCACAAAGCTGGATTTGCATAGTGGATACCATTAGGTCAGAGTTGCAGAGCAAGATGCATGGAAGACTGCTTTCAAAACAAAGTAGGGATTGTATGAATGGCTGGTTATGCCTTTTGGCTTGACCAATGCCCCTGCTACTTTCATGAGATTAATGAATGATGTACTCAGACCTTTTCTTGATGATTTTGTTATTGTGTATTTAGATGACATTCTGATTTTTAGTAAAATGTGGGAAGAACATTTAAGGCATGTTAAGCAAACATTAGATGTTTTGAAAAGAGAAAAAATTTATGTTAAACTCTCCAAATGTGAATTTGGCAAACCCTCTCTAAATTATTTGGGTCATATAGTAGGGGGAGGTGAATTGAAAATAGATCCCTTTAAAGTGGCAACCATTGTAAATTGGCCTAAGCCCAAGTCTGCTACAGAAGTGAGAAGCTTCTTAGGAGCAGCACAATATTGGGGGAAGTTCATTTCAACTTTTTCCTCAATTGCAGCTCCCTTACATGCCTTGACAGGATTGAACAAGGTGTTTCAGTGGGGAGACAAATAGCAAAAATCCTTCGACACATTGAAATAAAAAATTAGTACAACACCTGTACTAGCACTGCCAGATCTACAAAGACCATTTGAGATCCAAATTGATGCCAGTGACTATGCCATGGGAGCAGTGTTGACACAGCACGGTAAACCCATATGTTAACTATCCTACATATGATAAATAATTGTATGCATTAGTTCAGAGTGTGAAAAAGTGGAAACATTAATTAATGGGCAAAGAAATAGTAATACATACTGATCATTAGCCACTTTAATACCTACACTCCCAAACTAAGTTGCAGCAATCAAGACATTACAAATGGATGGGTTTTCTACAACAGTTTCATTTAGTCATCATATATAAAAAGGGCATACATAACAAGGTTGAAGACATGTTACCTAGACCCATTATAAATGCATCTACCATACTTAAGCATAATTCTGTGCTACATGAAAGCTACATAGAACAATATGCTCAGGATATGGATTTTAAAGATGTATATGCAACTTTGAGTCAAGGCAAACAAGTAGAAGAATTGGACTATCATGTGAAGGACCGACTCTTATATCATTGTGGGAAACTCTACATTTCACAAACTGAGAGAGCAAAAATAATTAGGGAAGCACACACTTCTCTAATATCAGGTCACTTTGGGGTAAGTAAAATAGTTGCATAGTTGCAAAGGTTCTGCCATTGGCTGAAAATGAGTGAGATAGTTTCTAGATATGTAAAGGGGTGTGCGATGTGTGTTAAAATCAAGCCCAACAATAGAAAACTAGGCTTGTACACTCCATTGCCAGTTCCTTCTCACCCTTGGGAAAGCATTTCCATGGAATTCGTTGGAGGACTACCTAAATCTAGGAAGGGGTCATGATTATCTATATGTTGTTGTGGATAGGTTCAGAAAAATGTGTATTTTGATACCCTGTAGTAAACATATTACAGCTGGACAAACTGCAAAATTATTCTTTGAACATGTATGGGTTCATTTCGGATTACCCACTTCTATTGTATCTGATCAAGACACTTGATTTGTGCGGAAGTTTTGGTCCAGTCTGTGGGAACTAATGGACACCAAATTAAAGAAAAGCACAACTTTTCATCCACAAACAAATGGCCATATAGAAGTAGCTAACAAGACGGTGATCTAGTTACTGAGAGGATATCGCAGCAAACACCCTAAGCTATGGGATGAACACTTGTGTTATGTGCAACATGCTTACAATAGAGCCAAACACTCTTCTACCTAGAGATCTCCTTTTGAGATCTGTTTTGGTTTCATACCAAGGTCTCCTTTGGATTTTGTCTTTGGTAAAGATACCATGGTTGATAGACACAGTGATGTGGACAAGGCAACTAGGTTCATTGAACAGATCCAGGAGATCCACCAGGTAGTACAGGAATAGCTGGAAAAGAGCCACGTCGAGTACAATGCTAGGCATGATAAGCATAAGATGTGTTGACACCTAATCTTCATGATTGGGGGAATTTTATGTAAATAATTAAATTAGGAATGTGAATAGTCATCGGGAGATGAACTGAACAATCACTCCCTATTGTATGTAGCAATGACCTACCTATTGAATAATATACGAATCAGTTGTTTTTTTAGTGGAGTTATTGCTTGGCCTGACATGGTATCAGAGCCAACTCCTTGTTTTAGCTATTATGCTCCTGTAACTCCTTTGTCCTGGCCTCTACCTCTACCAGCACTGCACATCTGTCCATACTGTCAATTTTTTATAGCACTGTCATTTCCTGTTTTAGCGCTGAGGCCTGAAGGTGCCACTACAGAGATACGCCACCATCGATGAAGGTCCAGCTCCTGGTATGCGTTATTGAACCATATTAACACTGAATGGTATATGCATTGAAACTGACTTTGGTATATGCGTTGTTCAAATGTGGTGTTGAATACGTTTGAATGCGTATGGTTCGAAGTTGAATGGTATGCGTATGTTTTTTTTGAATATTAACGCAGTTGAGTGGTAACGCTGTCCATAACAGTTGAATGCTTGTTGAATATTAATGCTGTGCCGAAAAAAGGAGTTCATTCCAAATTTGTATATGCATTCATTCCAAATGTTGTGCGTTTGAATGGTATGCATTGAACTATAAAACGCATGCGTTGAACTATACAATGATCTGCTGGTGTTGAATAATATTAACGATGTGCGTTATATCAGGATTTGTATATGCGTTGAACAGAGTTTGTATTTGCATTGAACAAAGTTTGTATAGGAATTTTTTTTTTGAGTTGAACAGCTTTTGTATATGCATTGAATTGACATGGCGCCCACTTGGTATATGGTATATTGCTTTATACATATGCCCGTCCAAGTTTGTATATGCATTGAATATTAACGCTGTGCACTGTGGGTTTATACATATGCCTGTCCAAGTTTGGAGTCTTGCAAAGTGTTGAATTTTTGAAGGGCTGTGTTTTGTATTGGTAAATTTAACTGCTCTCTGCATTGGTGTATCATATTCCATGCATTGCATGGTGGGTAACAGTTCCAGCGTATGACGTTTTTGATTTGTTGAGTGTTGTGTTGGTCCTTTGTTGACTTTTTATGTGCATTGAGATCTTGTTTAAAAAGAAAAAAAAAGAGAGGTGATATGGTATATAGAATGGTCTAGTTATATGTTGGATACATTATATGAGGATGCTTTTATAAACATTGGAGGGATTCGAAGAAAATATAGTGCATAAAGTATTTGAAATCTTTTTGCCCTTTTGAGTACAATTTCACTATATATCACCAGAAGCATTTTTTTTCTATCAGTAGAAGTATTTTTTTCTATCAGCAGAGGTATTTTTTTACAGAATTCATTCAATCATCTCTATGGTAGGAATAGTTCTCATTGGCAAGGAGAACTATCCTGATTGGTCCCAGATGATAAAACACACCCTCATCTTCAATGAGTTGTGGAAAGGAGTGTGTGTCGGAGAAGGAGACAATGACCCAGTACAACCTACCTCAGAAAAAGAGCTCGTCATTTGGGAAAACAAGAATAGCAAAGCTTATGCATTAATCGCAGCATCTGTAAATAAAGAGTTGAGTCACCATATTTCATCATATTCAACTGCCTTTGAAGCTTTACAAAAGCTGAAAGAACTCTATGACTCACATTCTGCACTTGAGGTCGTCCAGCTCATGATTAAACTCTTCACTCTTAAACTGCAAAATAATGATCCTCTTGCTCTTGCATCTGAAATAAAGTCTATAATGCATGATATCAAATCCACTAAGGTTGAGCTGGATATCCCTCTTATTGCTTTTCTCAAGGCACTTTATCCTACTTACTCCAATCATTTTGAGTCTTTGCAAGCAAATGGAAATCTCAAAGATATGACCTTTGAATCTCTTGTGAAAAAGTTACTGAAAGAGAAAAAGCTTTTGGAAAGAGGACAACCCCTGAGTCTTCTGAAGAGTCTGTGTGCCTTTCTCATAAAGAAAAACATCCTGCTCAAGATTCTACAAGAGGAAGAGGTGGACGAAGAGGAAGAGGAAGATATTTCAGAGGGCAGGGGGGGCATACATTCTCAAGGAGAAAAGGCAGATTTACATTGTATTCGCTGCAAAAGAAATGGATCACATGATGCCTCTACATGCAAGCTACCATGGGACAAAATTGAGCAGAAAAGAAACCAACAGAAAGGTAAAACTGATGATACAGACAAAGGTAAAGCCCCTGAATCCGCTCACTATGTTGAGGCACAATGTAACATTGGAGTAAATGAAAATTTGTTTAATGCTTCACTTGCTTCTTGGAAAAATGATTGGTTGCTTCATTCAGGAGCAACCTGTCACATGAATCATAGAAAAGATTTTTTTGAAGATTTCAATGACAATGTTGATGGAGCAGTGTACTTTGCAGATCAGTCAAAAATCAAGCCATCAGGGCTTGGCACAATCAGGCTTAAACTGCCTGGTCTTCCAGACTTTCTTCTGGATCATGTTCTATATCTCGCACAACTCAAGAGAGTTGTTGTCCTTGGTCCACATCCGCCATCAAGGTAACTCCATTCATATGTTTGATGGCAAGCTTGAGGTAAGAAAAGCATCTGATCACTCACTTGTCATGAAGGGAATAGAAGAAGAAAGGCTTCTCAAACTGCAAGGAACATTTTCTCATGCACAACATTTCTCATACAATTCTCATCATGAAGAAGGTACACTTCCATCAAGTTTATTATGGCATGCTAAATTTGGATATTTGAACTATGGCAGTCTCCGCTTATTGAAGAAAAATGGTGTTGTTGGTTTGCCTACAATTCCTAGAAAATTTAAGCAATGTGATGCTTGCATTCTAGGAAAGCATAACAAACAGTGTTTTCATGATTCACATTCAAGAGCACATAGGAAACTTGAACTCATTCATTCAGATTTATGTGGTCCAATGCCTATTTCTTCTGCAAATGGAAATAAATATATCATGAAGTTTATTGATGACTACACCAGAATGTGTTGGGTTTATTTATTGAAGAACAAATCTGATGCTTTTCAAACATTCAAGAATTTTCATAAATGGATTGAAAATGATGCACAATCTTATATTGGGTCTATTCGCACTGATAATGGAAAATAATACACATCAAATGAATTTGAAAACTATCTTCACCAACATGGGATCAAACATCAAACGACTGTACCTTATAATCCCCAACAAAATGGTGTAGCTGAAAGAATGAATAGGACAATCTTAATATGGTAC
>APFE030286608.1:135402-156496 GCA_000404065.3 Pinus taeda | reverse complement strand
CATGGACACCTGCACAAATGAAGAACAACCCACAAACAAGCATAAAATCCGAAATCGTACAGCTATATATCAGTCAAGCAGGATATAATTCAAATATTACTAGCAGAACATATGAATGGAACCATAATAACAGTCGCTTATCATTAATAAGAAATAGAGAAGAATTACAACCACTTAAGGCTTGACACTGCAAATCTCCTCTAGCTGGGTCGGAAGTCAGTCTGACATGTCATGCAAAATCACTTTCTCTCTCTACAATCCGGCAGCATAACCTCTCTTTCAGCTCTTAGCTCAATACTATTTCTCTCAAAAACTCTAGCACTTCTTCTCCAAAAATTTGCACTCAAGAACTAGCCTGTTCATTATGGGGAGACAAGCCTTTATAGATGGGGGGAGAGGAGATATGCATTGTGTATGGACACATTCTGAGTTTTTGGTAATGTCCCATAATAGCCATTGCCTTAGATAGAAAAGCCAACGGTCGACTGCTTTTGTGGGCTTTTTCCTTCAGGGAACTGGGTGAGTCACGGAGGAAAAAGCATTCTAGCATGCGCTGGCCAAAGATCATGCCCAAATTGTGTGGCGTGGGCCGTGCTTTGGGACAGAGCGTCTATGGGCGCGCCCTCTTTGTAGGGACTGAGCCATTGGCGCGGGTTAATATACTGTGGACCCGCGCTAATGGGAAAAAGGCATTTTCCAAGGTTAATCTTCAGAGGTTGTCTTCAGGGTTATTGAACTTCATACTTAGGAGACCTCAATGCAAGTGTCTTCAAGTTATGTCACTGGCCACAGGTCCGTAAATGTGTCCTCCAATGTGTGACAGTGGGGGGTGTAACAAGGATGGTGACCAACGGTGACAAATTACTGCGTAACAAGATGTGACCAAGAAGTTTCCCTTCAGCCATGGCAAACAAACTCTTTTTGGGATTAAGAGATATGCCATACTTTCTACACCGCTGAAAAACAATCTTCAAATGATGAATATGTTCCTCATCTGAATTAGAAAAAACTGTCAAAACATCGAGATAAACTACTATAAATACATCTTTCTCATTTGCAAAGGCAATATCCATAGCCTGCTGAAATGTTGCACCAGCATTATTTAAACCGAATAGAATCTTCGCATAATGGAAAGTCCCCTACGGAGTGGTGAATGCTCTTTTATCTCTACCATCCTCATGGACCAAAATTTGATTGTATCCAGAATACCCATCAAGCAGTGGCATACGAAATGCCTCAACCACTCTCTGGAGTATGTAGTCCATCTGTGGCAATGGATAATTATCTTTCAAAGACACCTTATTCAGATTTCTGAAATCAATGCATAATCTAATCTCACCTACTTTCTTCTGCACGGGCACCAAATTGGAAATCCATTCTAAAAATCTTATTTGAACAATTATACCAGCCTTGTATAATCAATTCACGTCCTTCTCTATTAATGGCAGCAACTTCGGATTGATCCTTCTTAAATTTTGGCAAAATGGCTTCTACTTTGGCTTGATTGGAATGATGTGTTGAATTATACTTTCATTGTACTCCTTCAAATCTGAATAGTCCTGTTATCACTGAGGTTGTCCCTAGGCTCCTATTAGGGATACGGCCGAGGTAACCACAAACCAATCTTCTGATTGCAGGTTCTAGCCCACCTGCAATCGGAGAGGGCTCTCTCCTTTAGATTCAACCTCAGATTCAACCTTAGTTGATGATTTTAGGCTAGCTTTCTGACTTCAAGGGAATGTTGACTGTGATTGGAGGGAAGGTAGGATTCTTGAGTAAAGAGGCACAGTAAGGTGTTATAAGTTTTGAACCATTGGGCGTGGAGTCATAGGTTGCGGCATGCGAGTGTTTTCTTGGTCACAAGGGGATACGGAGCGAGATAGCCACACAGGATACAATACTCGGACTGCTGAAGGTACGGAATGAACATCAGGGATGAAAGGCAAAAGAGAATCATTTCATCATGCTGACAAAGGGGAGAAATGGACGAGTAGGATCCCGAAGCAGTTAAGAATTCCAAAGGCATGCACTCATAAATGAAAGAAACAGGGTAAACTAGAGCATTTAAGAATTCTAGCTCATAACTGTTTCAGCAGAAAACATCGAAAAGTGCACGAATTGAACTTAAGGTGTAACAAAACAAATCTTAAGCTATTCTTTTTTCCTGCAGCTTAGAAAGGCAGAAAGATGATAAAACATAAAATAAACAGGGAAGAGGAACACTTATTGGATCATGCAGAGACACAGGAATTCCGTGATCATTCCTTGGCCAAGAGAAAACAGCAAGTTGTTTCGCAATCCATGCTTTCAGCAATCTTTGATTATGAAAAAATATGACAGTTACAGGCGAGTCTTTACTCAGAGAAATTGCTGGAAAGGAAACTGACCAACAAATACTACTACCAACCAACCAACCCTTGACAATATCGCTTCGGGTGGTATTTATAGACAAAATATCAGAAAGACATCATTACAAGTGACCTTGACAGGTCTGCTTAGAACTCCTCAAAAATCTAAATGCTGCTGGAAATAAATGCAAGTAAATCTTTTTGGTTGCGCTGGGGGCAGTTGAATCGGAACAGGTGACGAGGTGGCCCTTGAGGACCAGATGCGGTGCTGCTGGAGTGAATGTGCTTTGGGGCTGCAGTTCGGCTTTGGTGCAAATTGAATGTGCAATTATTAAGATTTGAGACCTTCAAGCAGTTTCACTCTCCTCCTATGGATCTGCTGGAAGATATTCAATTTTCTCTTGCTTTGGGCCGCTACTCAAGATATTCTCTGATACACTTTGCTGCTACATTGATGATTTCCGCCGTCGACTGATACTCTTTGACATGCTTGAAGGCCGCTGATTTGATCTGATACACTTTAAACTCTGTGAATGATCTATTTTTGTCTTCGAACCGGATCCTTTGGCATGTTTGGGCGATTTTCGGGCTTTCTCGGCGCGCAGTGAGCTCGGCAAGCAGAATATTCCCTGAAGATTCCTCGAAATGGCCTACTTCCCGTAGCGATGCGCGAATAGCGCTTCGCGCTATTCACGCATCCGAAACTGCCTCTGTTTCTTGATCTGGAGCTTTGAAGTGCGACTTTTCTCCTTGCGCGAAGCTTTTTCGGCTTTTCTGGCTGCTGACGCAAGCATGGCGTTCGCTGTACGGCGGATGACGTCAGCTGTGGGTCCTTGGCACAGCGCGACATGGTGAGGTACTGGATGGACTGTTGGTGAAGAGACTCCGATGCGATCTCGTGATATCGCGTCAGCCAGGAAAGAGGGGCATCATTGGGTTGGGCACTTGGCACTTGCGACTGCCGATATGCGATATTGCAATATCGCATCGGCGGGGACGGAGGGGTGAACAGATTGGACACTCGGCGCTGGTGATCGCCGATAACCGATTTCGCGATGTCGCATCGGCGGAGACGGATGGGTAATGTTTTGCATGAAAGTGAAATGGCGAGATTGCGATGCGAAAACGGCTATGAGGGGAAAAGGTAAGTAAGTGGGTGTGAAGGGCTTCTGAAGTTTCGGAAGGGGTCCGACTACTTCGAGGGAGTTTTATACTTAGGAAGGAGTCCATAGTATCTGGAAGGTGGTTTCGGAGGTTGGGGTTCTTGCTTAGTTTCTGATAAACTAAACAATTCCCGGGACTTGCTATGGTTATTTTTCAACCAGGGGGAGGGATATTACATAGGGGAATTTACTTAATATTAATACGGGGACGGGAAACATAGTGAGCTACATAATAATGTTAGTGGTTAATATGCAGATGGTAAGAAAGCGCTAATTTTTGGGAGAACTTAGGCTGTTTCAAGGGGTAGGACCATACTTCGGGAGAAGATATGGAACAACTGTGAGTAAAGCAGATCTTCACTCAAGCCAGCGTTATGAAGATGATGAACTTAAGAGGTGTCAAGCAGATCTTGACCTCTTTTGGGGATGTTAGTTAATGATGGGGAGAAAGCAGAGAAGGGGAGTTATTTATACCTCATTTGAGCCTTTTTGCTTACAAATCTTTGCTGATTATGCTCTGTATGATATGATACCTGCAAACTTGGAACTGATCAGCAGTTTCAACAGCCTCAGAACTACCTACCCAGCCTACTTGCCTAGCATTTTTTTCTTCTTTTGCTTGGGGGTGCACTTAGACTTGCAAACCCATCATACATTTTTCTTTTGATTCTTTCCTATCTACATACTACCCTTATTTCTTCCAGAGCCCAGATTAAACTGTTGGACTCTTCTGTTTCTCTACCTATCTAAGAGTCTGCCAAGATTAAACTGTTTGGACAGACTTACAATCTCTATATTCTAAAACAAGAAATTTAAACCTAGGGAGACCAAGATTAAACTGTTTGGACCTCCCTTTAACTAAAAGTAGCGATACCAGGAAAACTTTTTTACAAAATTTGAAGGCAATTGAATAAATCTTGAAGTAGCCTTCTTCATTTGGAAACTGTTTGAGCAAATATGGAGCATTGAAGCAAGCAAAGTACAACATATTTTGCCTGTGAAATGCCAATCATGAAAAATGAATACCTGCTGCAGCAGGAGCTAACAGAACCTATGCTTCTAGTATGTTTATCAAAAGAACCAATATAAACATTCTTAGAGGAATTTTAAGACAAACAAGAATTATCTAGCTCTTCTTCAAACCGATACTTGACTAAGGCTTCTTTTGCAATTAAGAACTATGTCTCCAACTCATGCATCCTTTTCAGGTTCATATTTGTAATATGAAGTTGCCTCTCCATTTCCTACAATTTGTTAGAAAGCAACTACTTCTCTTCCTTCATGGAATTCAACTGCTCTTTAAGTATGATGAGCTTCCTTCCATCCTCATACATTTCTCTCACCATATCCATCATGGTGAAAAATTCTTGCTTCATGTCTTCATCAAAGAATCTTGTGAAGAAAGAAGAATTCAAGGACTCACTTGTAGAAGTTGTCATTATCAAAATGAAAAAAAGAAATTCAAACAAGATTAACAAAGATCTTATTCAAGCGACCTTTTGCAACAAACGTCTTATGCTTCAAGGATTGCTTTGAGGTCCTTTGGGATAAGAAGAATGCCTTCAGTGCTTCTTCCTTCTTGTCCTCTTCTGGACTTAGCTATCAATAGCTTTCCCTTCACCTCTACAAACTCAAACAACAGTGAGTTTACAAATAATCAGACAATCAATCCTCGACTGTTTAAACACCTTTCAAGTTAACTAAGCATATAGATTGCTCTACCAATCAAGAATTCTGATTTGATACCACCTGCTTCATGATACTACTTGCTCGGGTATAACTTAAGCTCTCATATAGCCTTCTTTGAAGGTGGGGTTAATCAACTTGAGGTTCTAATACCACGTGATCTGAAATGGGGATGTAAAGGTTTCTTGTCATGCTTACAAGAACCTCTCCCACTCCAAAGCTTATATATTCCCAAGATCTATGCTTATGATTAAACAATTGCGGAATTAAAAGTGCTTGAAATAGGTGTATGCTTGTGTTTGCCTTTAAACTGTCTAATGCCTTAAGTTATGTTGCTTATGACGATATTTAAATACATGTAACAGTAAATAATGCAACAAATAAATAAACACATAAGACAACAATATAATATGGAGTTCACCCTAATATCTTGGGCTACATCTCCTTGAGCTCTAGTCATCTCGAATAGGCTCTTTGGGATTATGGCTGAATTCTTTTACAAGCTCCACGCTCAACTCCATTGGTTTGCAACTGAACCTATGGGTTTAGAATACCATCTTATCCCGCTGGTTGTCCATACTCTGAAGACAGACCTAGGCTTCTCTGGACTAGATTCCTTCAATCAGCGCTCTGATCTATCTTGAGCTCTAGCTTGCACCAACTCCCTCAGAATTCTCTTACTGTCTCTGGAACTCCTTCTTCTATTTTTAGCACACATCAAACACTAGCAACAACTTGATCATTTGATCTCTTTTTTGTTCTCTCGCACTGGCTCTCAGCTCTAGCTCTGGCTCTAGCTCTTGGCTCTGGCTTTGGCTCTGGCTCTGGCTCTTGGCTCTAGCTCTAGCTCTGGCTCTAGCTCTTGGCTCTAGCTTTGGCTCTGGCTCTAGCTCTCGACTTCGGCTCTGGCTCTAGCTCTCGACTCTTGGCTCTCTTTGTTATCACTAGTTTGCTCAACCTCCAAGCAAATCTCAAGACCCTTCAGTAGCCCTGTTAATTGAGCTCTTTGTGTATTTGTAACCATTTGGTTACAGTCCTCCATCATGGAAAACCATGTGTTTTCACCAAAGAATTAGTTTTTCATGGAAATGAACCATCAGGCACCGGAAACCCAACCGTTCGGCCTTCCTCCTACAGAAATTCCCGCGTTCGAACACGTAACTCAATACACAAGGAAAACTAGTGAAAACACATCATTGAGCATTCAACTGGAGTTCAAATAATATGCAATTGTGTCTATAATCCTTATCGGGCTTGCCTTTGGTCGCAATATCACAATCGCATTGTGTAACACTTAAAATCCTAATACATGGAAATACAAAGAAATACATTGAAAAACAAATTATCCTAGATCTCAAAGAACAATAAACTTGCCACTGTAATGTCATTGGGTCCACCCATCGCAATCACATGTCACATAGGCCCCGCTTCTTTGTATTATGGCACCCTGATTCACCGATCGTTGATCGCCGCATTGCACATCGGCGCTATCGCACATCAGCGAGTCACATGATCACGAGTCTTGGTCCTTCAACCTTCCCGACTAGCGATCGCAAATTTAATCACAACCGTTGATCTACCTTTTAATCTGATGGTTCGCACTGAACCCGAGACAGCAAACAGTCCACTCAATATCCATCGTTGATGCTATGATCTCCAATCCAACAATTGACATCCATTTCGAGTGACCCACTTGCATGGACATTACCCACCCGAAAATGTGGTTTTCTCTCTCCTACTGCTTCCTATGTGTTGGCCAATGTATGGAATTGGGTTCAACCCTTGCAATATCATTTACTACCTGGAACCTGCCTGAAATACCGTTTACCGCCTTCCTCCCAGAACTCAAAAGGTTTTAGTTTATTTTCTATAAATTCTTCAGGTCCACCTGGCTGCTACTACCCATGTGCTTTATTTGAATTTCAATGTAAAACATGATTTATAAAGGCTTAGCACTTTAACAAAGGTTTTTAGCGCATAAGGCTAATCTTCACCCTTAGGCCAAATTTAATAAGAAATGCCTCCTTTTCTGAGGACATTGGGCAAATCTTCTTTTTACAATAACTCCTTCATCCAGAGATTGTTTTGGCAAGTTCAAATTGTGTTGGATTCAGAATGAAACAATCTATGAGATGAGACTACTTTCAAAATCATCCAATGACTTTCATTTTTCCTCTGTGAGGAAAATTCATAGACGTAGAAGTCTATGTCAGATCCATTTTTAGATTAGACTGGGTCAGACAATCCAACGTTAATTACTTTTGATGATTTAGCATGGTCACGGGTGTTCTTCTGGTTCTATTTGTATTTGATGCTTTTTCTGTGTCAAGATTTAGACTTCTAATCTGTATTTTCTTCCTTTTTTTGTGATATGGTGATTGCATTGGTCAACAAACCCGGTCGAGTGAGACTACTTTCATTTTGATAACCATGTACTCTCCTTTTGATTAATGCACAAATCCTTGACTTTCAAAGAAAAAACAAAAATAGAAGATATATAAATGTTCTTTATTACATGATATCATGTGTAAATAGAATATATTCCATGAAATTCCAAACATTTGAATAGGACATTGATTGTATTTTCAAATGTGTTATTCAAATGCATTTCAAAAGAGAGTCATATTAACTCACATAGGTATCCCTCTCCTCTAGTTGTAATACGTTGTTATGGTTATCTATTATACATGTTCCATTACCGTAAATATGGGATATTATTGTGTGTTTGTAATATGGATTAGATATAATATAAAATCTCTCAATCTATCTCATCCTTCTTATGTTTTATGATTTATATCAAAGTCAGGTTTAATTGAAAGAGATTAGTGTGTTTCATTATATCTACTAGGTTTGAGTAGAGAATGGCTTTGATACGGTGCGTGAAAGGAAGAAGAGTAAGTGATATCTATTATACATAGGATATATTACATTCGAGCCCATCCTAGAAGATCATATCCATAGTTACCATTCCTTGATTTCATAGATCTATGTGAGGGTTTGAAGAGATCAGAAATATGTTAAAATAGATTTACAAAAATACGTAGTCATTGACCCAGTCCAATGCACTTGCTAAACTTCCAACTCCCACAAACTAGGGTGTCCACAATTTTAAAATTTGCACCTTTCCCAAAACCAAAAACCCCTAATATGTCCACTGGTCAATTAAGAAAACCCACCTTTCAAGTTGCACAAAAATTTGGGATTTCTGGTCCATATGGATCTTACTCCACTTCTTCATTGAATATATTTTGCTGAGATGACTACCCTAAATAATTGTATATGTGTGATTTTTGTATATGCATGTTCCCACACCTATTTCCATATACATAAGTTGTGCATGTACATAAGCCATCTATATGCACTTGGGAAAAATAAATCCTAACAATGCCCTTTTGACACTACAAACGAGAAACATATTGTATATATTGAATGGATAAGGTTGATTTGGTCATGTTTGATCAAGTCATTATTGATTTAGTTACGGTTTACTAGAACTCGAGATATAGTCAAGAATATATCCAGGTTCAATGTGGCTAATTGTAATGAGAATCTATATTAGAATATCTCACCACTAGTCAATAAGGGGTATAGAAAAAGAGTGCATGCCAAAATGTTGGTGGGATTTCTCTTGGATGAGCTTGTGCAGGGAGGTCAAGATACTAGTGAGCACAAAGGTTAGGATACTAACTAGGTAGAGGTAGAGGTTGTGAGTAATCTTTTATGCACTCTAGTCTATTATTGATGCGAAATTAATGAAATTTTTTTCCAACATGTATTCCATGTATTTTCATTATGTATTTCACATTTGAATTGTTATTTATGCACTAATATTGTATTACAGGGAGATAGGATTTATTGTTTATCTTTTTGTGCAATATTGGGAAGAAAACAAGAGAAAAGAATTATAGGAAGACTTCCTTTCAATCTAGTTGTGCATATATGAAAGGCATATATACGAACAACTTTTGTATATGCACATAGATATGGAAGCATGCACATAAGGAAATCTGCAATTTTCATATTTAGGACATACACAAGTAACATAAAAATATATAACAAAGCAATTGTAGTAAGCTAATTAAATAACAATGTAGCATACTTGCTAATCAAATTTATGAGAATGAAGTTGGAAATGAGCTACAAATGCCTTCTACCTTGTGCTAAGTAGAGGGTGATATTTAAAGAATTTATTACTTATATGAACAAACCAATTGAATTTTCCACCCAACCAACTAGAAATAGCCTACCCAGCTTCCTAGTCTCAAGGAACCTCCATAGGTTTCATAGTCCTCCATACCCAAGCCCAAAACCATGTCAAGTAATGTGTCTAAACCATTTGTCTAAACCACCACATATATATGTATATGGTTTTTGCATATATGTGCATATTTGGAAGATGGCTTCCATATATGCGTAACTTTCGTATATATGTGTGTATACGAAAGATGGTTTTCATATATGCGCAACATATATATGGAAGCCATCTGTATATTCACAACATACATAAGCCATTTTCTGTATATGCGCATATACAAAAGCACATATATGCACATATAGAGAAGTTGCACATATACAGAAGCTCTCTTCCATATATAGCTTCGGTATATGCGCAACATATATACAGAATTCATCTTCTATATATTCGCAACATATGGAATCCATGTTCTGTATATGTATATATAGATAAGCACATATATGCACAAATATGTTGCACATATCCAAAATATTGCTCCCGTATATATGTTGTGCATATACAGAAGCATGCATATACAGAAGCGATCTTTCATATATGCATATATACAGAATTTACACATAGACAAAAGCTATCTTCCATATATGTATATAGATATGGAAGCATGCATATATGGATGTCGCATATATGCGGAAATGTATTCACAGGATTAAAATAAACCATTTTTTTTAATTTTATATGTGATTAAAAACAAACTCATTACCATTATTGCATTTGCATCTCCACTCAAACACCACACACTCACTAATGCATAATAAGGGAACACATAGACACACATATGTGGAAGTCATCTTCCATAAATTCACTTACATTTACACATATGTGTGATTTCCTTATATGCACACTTCCATATATATATATATATATATATATATATTATATATATATATATATATATATATACTATATATATATATATATGCATATATTGAAGCTACACATATATGAAAGATGACTATCGTATATACACAACTTGTGTAATGCACATATATATGGAAGTGTGCATATATGGAAGTCACACATATGCACAAATGAAAGTCAACATATACAAAATAGTTTAGGGAAGCTTGGTAGGGAGACTCTTGGACTTGGAAGTGGTTATAGTGAACCAGAGAAGGTGTTGGGAACTTGGTGGTTTGGACACATTACTTGACTTGGTTTTGGGCTTCAACATGGAGGACTAGGGAAGTTGTGGAGATTCCTTTGGACTAGGAAGTTGGGTAGGATATTCCTAGTTCGTTGGGAGGAAAATTTATTTTGGTAGTTCATATGAAACACAAGGGACAACATATGTGAATCTCACCCTCAATTCACCTCAAGGTAGAAGGTATTTTCTAGCTCATTTTCAACTTCGTTCTCATAAATTTGCTTAACAATTATGCTCCATTGTTATTTTTCTAGCTTACTACATGTTTTTGTTATATATTGTTAAGTTACCTATGTATGTGCTACATAGGAACAATCTACATTTTTGTATATGCATGCTTCCATATCTATGTGCATATATGCATAACTATCTTGAAATGAAGCCTTAAATCTCGCTTTCTTCTTGGAACCCGCACAGAAAGAGAGAAAAAAAAATCCTATCTGCATGAAATACAATGTTAGTGCAAAAAACAAAATTCAAATATGTAATATATAATAACTAAATTAACCGTATCCATGCAAGATCTATGCTTTATTTCTCCTTTCTAGTGTAAAAAGGGAACTTTTAGGTTTTTCTCCTTCCAAGTGCATATAGATAACTTTTGTATACACACATAGACACGAAAGTGTGCATATACAAATCACACATATGCAAAAAGGTAGGTGCATATAGGAAATTCAGCTTCTATATATGTCGTTACATATCTATGTACATATACAGAGGTCCACCCATATGGAATATGGCTTCTATATATGTGTAGTTTTTATATATGTACAAATATATGCAAGAACATATATAGAAGTTGATTTCCATTAATGCACTTACATTTCCACATGCCTGTGACTTCCATATATGCATGCTGACATATCTATATCCATATATAGAAGTTGCACATATAGAAAATCCATCTTCCATATATGTGCAACTTTTGTATATGCACATAGATCTGCAAGTGTATATATAGAAGTTGACTTTCATATATGCACTTATGTATATATCGAAGATTCATTATATTTATGCACAACACACATATATGGAAACCTTGTTTCTTAAATACGTGTAGATATCGAAGACATCTTCCATATATATGCATGTAACAACCCTAGTGGGATGACTGTTACAGTTGATTCAACTCCTCTTGTGTTGTTAGAAGAGTGGAATAATTTTTTTTTGTCTATAATGTTAATTCTAGGGTTGAGTTACCTAGTTAATATTACCATCCTTCTTCTAGAGTCTCATAATTATGACTAGGTTTTCTTATTAAATTATCCTTCTAAGGGTGTGAGCTATTAGGTTAAGGTTGTGGCTTCTCCTTAATAGCCTCATTATTTTGTCACATCTGCACAATTCTGCAAACTATATATATAATATATATATATTATATATATATATATATTATTCATGCATCACACCATTGGTGGGATTACATCAACCTATAGATTAGATGCCACATCACCCAATTGTGATAGGCCCAACCTCCACGCACTAGTGGCAATAAAAAATCACCACATCATTTCTCTCTAGCTGTCCACACCTATGTAACATCCCACTGGACATCAAAATCTGTACTGCAACATGGTAGTCCCCACTATGGCATGAAAGATTTGCAAGTTCCGAGCAAATCTTCACACATTCAAACTGTGAATTCATTGCACGTAACTGTGACAGGGTAATGTGTGTGGGGTTTTTGAGGGGGGTCACCCCTCAAAATGAGTAGAATGGGTAAAACCATTGGTCACCAAATCAATGTCACACTTTCACTCTGACAGGGTGAAGCCCATTTCCAAACCTGCCAAGGGCACTTCTCGAAAGCGGGTTCTAGTTCCCGGTGAAACCAAAACATGTTTCCTTATGCATGCATGATGTTGACCTAAGAACCATGTGCCACCCATGAAGTGCATGTCACCGGCCCACCACATCTCCCCAATTTCCTTATCCTAATATCCACCCTAACCTTTCCATTTTTCACCTCTAGGGTGGGGACCTCCAGGAAATGTAATCTTGGTCCCATCACCCCAGTGTTGTTCTAACCTGAGCTTCTTGGGCTTGTAGGGGAGATCCTCTAGGATACATCATCCCGACCGCTCCCTTTTGGAACTGTGTATTAATATGTATATATATGTTTGTGTGTGTGTATACATACACATCTATTTTGAAGTAGAGTGCTAAGAATGCAAAAATGGTCTAGTTGGCACAATTAATGTTCGTTTCTCCTCCATAGACCCCTATAAAAAAAAAATCGTTGTTTTGACTCACACACGAAGCTAAATGATTTAGTATACATCACAATCGTGATACCCTTACCAGTGATTTTGTCTCAGCAAGTAAGTTAAAGGTTTGATTGATCTACAAGGGTTAAATTCCCTCCACAGTGCTTGCTCACACTACCTGGTCTTAAATGCATTATTTCAAGCCCATAACCATGACATATTTTGATGAAGTCTGAAAAAAATGTTTGAGATGTCATGATTAGGGTTACAAGTTAGAGTGAAGCTTTTATCAGTGTTGTTACACCATGATATGAGTATACACTTGTGAGGTTTTATTTTGATCAAAATCATAGTCAATAGGACCATTTAAAAATATTTATTTTCTTTCAGGTTATCACTATTGATCCAGATCTTTGGGGGAGGCCCCCAAGATCTAAAAAAATGAAATGGATCTTCGGGGGGAGGACCCCAAGATTTGAAAAATTGAAATGCGAGAAGAAAATAGGAGAACACACATTAAACAAAACCATGAAGAAGTTTTTTAATAAAATAGAGAATAACTATAAAAGCTACATTATGGTGAACAATATGTCCTTTTACAAAATGCGACTTGTTACTTATAGTCTTTTTTAGTTATAATACCACATGTAAATTCCATGGGTGGGTAGATACCATGAGTGATTGAATACCATTGGTGGATCTCACTTACAATACCATTGGTAAATAGCATGGTTAAATGAATACAATGGGTGGTTGCCACTTACAATACAATGGGTTAATTCCATGGGTGGATAAATACCTTGGGTGGATAAACACCATGGGTGGATTCCACTTACTACCATGGGTATATTCCATCAGTGGATAAATACCATGGGTCAATGAATACCATGGGTGGATGGAAATTTCCATTTGGATCAACTATAGTTTATGCATAGTTCTAGCATTTCATTTCAACCTTTAATTTAGCAACAAGACATGTATATCAGTACCTATAACTAGGGTGTTGTTTTTGAAGCTAGATTACCATGAAATTTAGACAAAATGACCATAAACATTCCTCAACTCTTGATACCATCATTCAACCATAAATAAACTTACAATAATTAATGTTTTAGGTATAACAGGACACTTAACTTATATATATATCATATATTATATATATATATATATATATATATATATTGGGAAATTGACTCTAGGACAAGGAATCTCCTCCCAACCATAGACAACTACATCCAAGCTCACTTGCAATTGTCACCCCTGAGTCAGATTCTTGGGAATGCGGGGCTTTTCTTCAGCGGTTTAAACACAAACATCCAACTGAAGTAGTGAATCCAGAGGCCTCCTTCCTCCACCCTGTGGTGAAGTAAAATTATATGTGCGGACACGAACAAATTCCTCTGGCCCGATAATGGGTCTAGCCACAACAGATATATTCTATGGAAGATTTTCTTAAATTAGAATCAAACAAGAGGGCTTACCCTTGGTCACTTATCTTGCTTAATGATGTCCTCGCTTGCTCACTCTAGCAATCTCTTACTTCCTTCTTCAAGTTCGTAAAACAAGCAAAGAACAGCAACACACAAACATAATAATAGACAAATTGCAATTCAACCTACTTAATGAGTGAAGAAGCATCAAGACATGAACATGTAATATTACAAAACATGTAGGAAATCAATCGATAGTTGCATATATTAATATCAAAGAGAGATTACAACCATTCGTCTTGACATCACAGTCTTCCTATGACAAGACCAAGTTCCCACACACTTCTGCTAGCACTTCATGATGGCTTCAAACAACAATAGTTTAAATACTCTTCCTTTTAGGCTTCAATCTAAACCAAAAAAAATTCTCCCTCACACAACTAGATGGCTACAACTCGTAATAGATTGCTTGTCAAATCAAAATAGTATACTCACACTCATCCAACACTCTAACTAGCTTGTACTTGGGAATAATGGAGGTTTATATAGGAAAGATGGATGGGATATGGATCCTCTTCTCATGGGAGAAGGAATTAACCCTTGAGGTAGTTCCATCATTATAGGGGAAAGAAGCCCAAACTATCATCCTCAACCCCATCCAGCCAAACCATTTACCATACTTCCGTTACAGAGCTTCTAGAGATGGAAGCTTCAACTGTAATTTAGAAAACTTTCTATAACAAGACTAGCGTGACTGGAACACAACTCAGTCACACCGATTGGCGTGGGGAATATTGCTAATCTCTGCACATTAGTGTTGGGGAGACAAAGGTTATTTCTGGTCTTGTAAATTGGGCAATGCAAAAGTTTTAGGGGAAATAGTGCAAAAGGGAAATGATCTGCTTATGAAGAGGGACATAATGGAAGTTTCTCCATGAAGGCAAAGCATGCGGGTTCACTGTAGAGGTCCTCCAAGATCAAGGAATGGGGAGCAGAGGGACGATGAAAAAATGTTGTGTAACAAATCCCCCTAAAGTGTGAAGGCCGAGTCGGAGCGAGGGATGAAATGCTTTATAAATCAGTGTGGGCAACTGGCCTCAAATCATAAAACCTGCAAGCAAGTACACATACATATACATAAACTGAGATCTCTATCAAATGATACATGAATTGTGGCATGGACACAGCCAGCCAGAGAATGATCATGTAAATGGATATAGGTATGGGCAGAACCATCCGTTAAAGAGGATCATAATGAAACCAAGGTATGTTCGGAACCATCCAATAATGAGAAGGATCACATATGATAACTCATGGTCTAGTCGTAGCCAACCATCCGAAAGAGACATGCATATCATCATAACCATGTCACACCACTTCGCAACCTGGACTTTTGTGATCTGAGTCCAGGGTCTTGCACTCCAACACGACCTGATCAAAGTACAAATTCTAACATGTGAATAGATGTGTTGACGTTGAACATGCTAGAAAGTCGCCTGATTACCAGTACATGATGTAAACTGTTAACAAGCGAGAGAGAAACCACCAATAATGATAATGGACCTCAAGGTACTATCAACACAATTCAAAAAATGTGAATACAAGAACCGAAGTCGAACATTCGAAAAATAACTCGATCGAAAGCCAATGACGTGAACTTGTTGTCGAGTGCAAAGAACTTGCCATTAAGGCATGGAAGCTCTAAGGTAGTCTCTCGGTCAGCTTCCTGGATAATGAGTTGATGTCGATAGAAAGTGACCGTGTCAAAGGAGGGCCATAATGAATCCCACATCATTGACGCAAGACAAGAGGATGAAAAATGATTTTGGATGATACAGAGAAACAAAGATAAGTGTAACTACAGAAGGGTTAACTCTTGAACATATCGGCGACAAAACTTGGAAGTTTGGTAGCTTTTGGATCCATAGGATCAGTGGTCATGGTGAAATAGCAGAGATTAGATGGAAGGCAAGAATGAACGGCCCAAACCCATGAAGGTCAACGATGTAAAGGAGGATGACCCAACCCGACACGAAGAAAAGAGTGTCATGTTCAAGAGTCAGTTGCTAACACAACTCGATAGATTTCCAAATTTTTCCCCCACCATGTCTGGTGAGTAGCCCAACTATTTTTTATCACAAGATTGAATGGGATAGCATGTGCTTCCACTATAATTTCATCCTTCGGATGAATCCAACCTAGTAAGTTTAACGAGCCCTAGGAAGGAGAAGCTCATCTACCTCTTGGAGAAGAATCTGATGTTTTTTAATAGTTTAACGAGTCTGACAAAGGTGTAACTTAGTATCTTTTTCATGTTTAGAGAGTTTGAAAAAGACACATAAAAGAAAACTCCACATGCTCCCTTTTTGTACATTTGTGTTTGTCAAGCTCGAAAAGGTAGAAAACAATACTTGAGAGAAACACTTGACAATTTCAGTTAAGGAGTACCTTTTCCGTAAATAACATCTCCCAGCGTGAAAAAGGCATAAACTTATACTAGGCGCATGATGTTTCACATCCTTTAACTAGTTCGAAACAACAAGGGCATGAACATATTTTAATTTTTAAAGGGTCGGAAAAGAGCTGAAAGCAGACCCCCCATTTCTATTCTCTTTAACAAGTCAAAAAGGGAAAATGCTCGGCGATCTTTTCATATGAGTTTAACGAGTTGATAAAAGAGTTGAAATATGACTCATCGCCATCGTCGAATGTCCATCAACTGTCACTACAAAAGCAAAGCAAAGTGTATTATTGAGTCCTTTGAGGCAAAATATGTCAAAAATATTTACAGAACTTGATATTTTCACGAAAAATAGGGGAAAAGTAAATATATTTTTACCATTTACCTTTTTACCTTTGTAGTGAAGACTTTTACCCACTTTTGCCCTAGTTTTTCTGGAGTAGATTGCGGGACATCTAGGAGGCTGTGAAGACCTAGATATGCCCTTGCCAGATGGGGAGGACTTCGATGACGAAGGTAAAAAACCAAATCAAATTTTGATTTTGATGTTTTTTAATTGTTTTTAGTATATGCATGCTTATAACATTTTTCTTGTGTATGCAAATGTTGGACCAAAGTGGCTAGCCGAGATGTCCCTGATAGCCAGGTGTTATCCGCCTCCTATTGATTTTGTCTCCTCTTATCATAAGGGAGGAATAATGAGGATGAGATTGCAAGGAACCTCGAGGGGTTGACTCATGGTATCCCTGAGTATGCTTGGATAGGAGACATGCCTTAGCAGTACCAGAGGCACACGCTGGGAGTCTCATATCAGATCCACTGATTGCTTAGTCACGTGTACAAGTTGTCATGTGTTATCATGACCACCATTCTGATTAGTTCCTAGGTCCAGTACTTACATGTTTTTTGAGGCCTGCATGCCACAGATGTACGAGATCTGCGAGCCACCGATTTTATTAGAGATATACATATTATTTTTGGGGGTTTTGATGTATCAAACGTTCTCACATATGTATGTATTTTATATTTTCCTGTCTATTATGGTACAAATGGTTTGTCTTATCTTTTACATGTTTCACAAATATCTATCCAACACGTAATTAGCCAATGAATCTGTTAATGTATTCATGTGTCTAAGAATATGATGATATGTAATATAATCAAAATGTCTTTCCAATAGATGGATACATAGATACATTCGTGATATTTGAGGGCTCTTGACGAAATATTTCCATTAAGTTGAAAGATGACAAGTTGTGAATCCAAGTTGACAACCAATTCTCTGATGCCCAGAGTGATGGCTTATGATAATAGTTCAATGACCGTACTATATTCAGCAATGTTGTTGGTTGTACGACCTAGGTAGATACCTTGAAGGTCAATCAACTCACCGTTAGGGTTCTAGATAGCCCATGCCACGCATGATAGGTTTCAAGTACTTCAGCAAACACCATCGGTGAAATCGACGTGAAGAGCTGCAGAAATCCACAAAGCACGAAAAGCATAGTAAACAAGAAAGTTGTTTGAAAACCTCCACACAAAACCACACTATATAAAAATGAATCACACACTAATGTACATAAGCAACCATGCAAGATAACCTAAGCATAGTACTTTTTGAGGTAGGAGTCCATGCTAGGACTCAGGTAATCAATCAACACAGATGAGCACCAAATTTTTACCTTTGCCATGACAAGTAAGCATCGACTCATCCAAATAATAGAGTAGAACTCATATAAGCCTTTGTCCACATTCCCCCAAGGCAAGGAGGGTTACGAGTCAGAGGACAATCGAGGAAAACTCAAGGAGGGTGAAAATTCCTGAATCCATGAAGGGATAAAGCTACCCATGGTTGAAAGATCTTGATTATGTCAAGATGAATTGACACGTCAATAAACAATGGATAAGAGGACTTTGTGAAAGTGGTATACATGACCACCTGGCAAGGCAGGAACGAGGAGCGACGATGAGTATCGATCCATGGCAGTTCCTTAAGAGACATGATTTCCATGATACCTTTATCTATGAGGAAGGTCTCGACTAAGGGATCAGATGATTCCAAAGTGCCAAGCCAAGGGGATTGAGAATACATATCGAGAGAGGTCTTTGAGGTATGAGAATCAAAGGATGTAGAGTTCACAACCGAAACAATTTCCACGTTCTTGACTTCGGCGAGACTAAGTGGCATGACGTCACCCCAAGCATCAGCCATATCTGGTGTAGGTATGACCCAGGGATCATATTTAACCGAGATCATGTTGATAGAGGCAACATGAGGAGGTGGGAGTGGAAAAATCCCCATTAAGGAAAAATCTTTGAAGATACCTACCCCCACACTCTCAAAGGGAGCACTAGAGTGCTTGACATACAGAACGTTGCCATTATATGAGGAAGAGGCAAAGAAAGACAGTTGTTCAATGGTCATAATCCTCCCTTGATGGGGAAAAAGGATCACACAAAACAAAGAGGAGGGTGCGACATGCATGGCACGAGTCCAACTTTGGCTGAGTAGAAGATTATAATTGAGATTGGCATCAACAATCTCTACTTCGACTTGCACTATCTTGCCTTCCAGGGTGATGGCAAGGTCGGGTAAAACACTGAAGGGTTACAAATCATGCCCATCGAAAGCTTCCAATGTGTTCGGAGACTGGTTCAATGCAGGGGAACCAATAGCCTTCTAGCACGTAGCTAACATGATGCAGGTAGAAGCACCTTCATCAATGATAGTGTGGTGGATGGGCTTTTCATTAATGACTACTTGAATAAGAAAGGAAACCTGATGAGGGAGTCTCATAACATGGCTCTCTTGATCGAAACAAATCAAATTAGAATCAGTGGGAGCAATGCCCCTGATAGCTGACATCAAAGATTTCCGCTATGATGGGCAGCTTTGGAGTACCTCGAGAGCTAACATGGTTGATGATGCTTGAGCCAAATCTTCAACAATATTGTAATGCTAAGTGGCTTGGGCATTGGGACTATATGAGTATTTCATTAGCACACCTCAAGAGGGTGGCCACACAGTAGAATCAGGGTTAGGGCGATCGATTTGCAGAGGGCCAGAACACAGGGTAGAAGAAGAAGATGGAACTTCTTTTCCTTTCCCTGTTGTGGGAGCTGGAGTTTGATAATCCTTTAATCGGGTAGCCACATTAATGGGCATGATCATCATGAACACTTTGGATCTAGAGGAAGCAAATTGGGGTTGGTCTACCATTTAAGTCTGTTGAGACAGAAAAGGCTCTTTGAGGACAGTAGGAGTCCATTTTCACAATCCACTAACTTCGGATCATCGTGGACAATCCTTAGTATAGTGATCCTCCTCACGAATGAGGCAGGGATATTTAGGCTTTTGTTGCGATGATTCACCAGCAGACTATTTGGGAGGACCCTGTTTTGGGGCATTGGCTTTAGCCTTGCCTTTGCCTTCCCTTTTTCCTTTAGAGGATTTTCCCACTGCGGTAGACTAGATAGTGTGGACCTCTGAGGTTTTACCGAGGCCTGGAGGGTTTTGAGATGAACTATTGGGAGCAGTATTCGAGACCAACTTCTATTTGAAAGAAGTTTTGACAAGGGCCTAGGATACTAAACCAATAACTCCATCAATAGGAGGGACAGCGGGTGACTTCGATGTCGCAAGATTAGATGATGATCGCAGAGCATTGGGTAATAATTCATGTAAGGTGCTAGATGGAGAGTAGACCAGGTCCAAGTACTGGGCATAAGTGATGGCTTGCTCTTTATTAACACATCCACACCCATGGCTATATCGTGAGTGATTGGGGCTATGAATTATTTGGTAAACCATTCGGAGAGAAACTGATTAATGATCTCAAACTTGATCAGTGAACGTCTACATCTCCATTAATGGATATGATCAGAAATGTGCATTGCAGTGTCTTTCTTAAGTGATGTGAGCAGATAGGTGCCCATTTCATAATGAACCAGCAGCTGACAATGTGTGAGGAAGGCCATGGCTAACAAATTGAAGTCATGAAAAGTACTTCGAGGTAGCTCAATGTACCATTTTTCTTGTGGCACCCATAAGGGTTTGTTGGACAAGACAAAGATGAATGGAATCATCCACGTACGAATTCAACAATGATCCAGGTGGATCTTCTGATACAGTGGCATGAAAACTTAGAAATCAAAGTGATCAGACTAAAGTCAAATCAAGACCATAATGTAGATCTCGTCTTCCTAATTCCAATGACACAAATGGTACTTCAATCTGAGTCTGTGTTATGAAACCAGCTAAAGAAAAGATAGAAAAGATAGATCAACGCCTTACAATTCAGCCTCTTCGAGGGGGCAACCTCCTTTACATTACATAAATGAACAATTCTTGGATGATACAAATGACAAAACCTCCTTTCTATATATAGGAGTCTAAG
>APFE030286608.1:107087-129008 GCA_000404065.3 Pinus taeda | reverse complement strand
TGGATTGGTGAAACCTCCAACAAACACCCGGGACGATATATGTGCGGGATGTCGACGGCATCGGCGATCGACGATTGGTCTTTCCCGAGGACTAGGCTAGGGACATAGCAAAATGTCAATCCCCGACCTCAGTGCGGACCAGATATAGACTATAAGCCCAATTTAATAATATTGGAGGTTCGAGCATATGGTTTTTGGGCATATTTGCAGTGTTCTTTGAGGTTTTGATGCCTTATCAAAGCAATGATAAAAGGCCATTTTCAGGAATGGTTGCACCCATCGATCCTTCCATTTTACCAACCTCTCTTATTAACTAGGCATGCCCCATTTTAAATGGAATCTTCTCTGAAAATCCTTTATAAAAGAGGATCAATGGAAGAACATGGGGAGGAGGCGTTTTTATGGTTGCAGCACACTATTTCGACGAGGCTGAGATAAATTATTGATCTGTTTTGAACAATTACACACTCCAACCCTGTTTTATGGCTGCAAGAAGATTTGGTGCTACATACCACTCCATCTTCGGCATTCATTTCATAGCCATCAGGAATATTGGAGGTATAAGCCTCTTTATGGACAGATTGATTGATGTAACTCTATTTATTCATGCCATTTAATAACAAAGGCCTCCCGTTGTTGAGCTAGCCCAGAGACATAGTCCAAATTGGATGAACTTTGTCATCAAGCCTCGGTGTCTTCTTCTTTTGCCTTTTTATGTGTTTTCTTCTTCTTTCCATATGTGCACATTTATGTGTTAAGCTGCAATTTTATATGCAATTATTTTCTATACATCTATAAGAGAAAACTTTCGGGATAAAGTGGTATCAGAGCAGGGATTTTTAGATGTGAATTGCATGTTTGTATGCTAACAAGAGGCAAGCTTCAAAGAGGCGAAGGGAATCTAGAACCTTTCGATTCAGAGGCAGGGCATGCACCTCGAAGAAGAAACATGGCTGAAGAGGAAGCTCGTATTGAAGGGGAGTGCAATTTCAAGAAGACTTTCTATTCAACGACAAAAAATAACAGTCAACTGGTTATAATATTGGAAAAAGCTGAAGAGAGGAATCTAGAAGGACAAGGTTCAACACATGGGAATGATGGATAAGAACTCCCTCCTTCTCCTTCTGGTGGTGAAGGTTCTTCTTCCCCACACCACCATAATCAGAGAAATCCTAAGGATGCATCGAAGAAACATTTTTTTAAATTAGATGTTATATTTGATCTTCCTATGTTTAATGGTGAAAGTAATGTAGAAAAGCTTAACAATTGGATCAGGAAGATTGAGGTTTAGTGCAAGATTTAGCAAATCGTAGAGGATGAGGCAAAAAATCCAGTTGGCTTCTCTACGGCTGGGCAGCATAGCTCTCGTCTGGTGGGAGAGTAAATTACAGAGTAGTAAAAATGTCGATAAGCTCTTTTCCTCATGGTCTGCTTTTACTTCTATGTTAAGGGAACAATTTTATCCCTTAGGATACAAACAGAAAGCTTTGATGAATTGGAAATATTTAAGGCAAGGCAAAGGGTAGGATGTTCAAAGTTTTACAGAAGAATTTAGGAAGCAAGCACTGAATTTGGGTATTGCACTAGATACACCTGAAGTTGTAACTACGTATATTGGTTCACTGCATAGTTATATTCGGCATTCGTTATTGTTGTTTGAACCAACCACTATTGATGCAGCTAGTGTGAAAGCAATTCATATTGAAAACAGGTGCTAGAATGAAAGAGAGGACAAATCCAGAAAGCCATCGTTCAAACCTCCCAATGGAAAATCCAAAGCGAAATGGAAAGGGAAGGAGAATAAAACAACAACAGCCAAAGAGGGAGAGCGGCCTTATTGCAATCATTGCAAGAAAGAAGGCCACAATGATGACCACTATTGGAAGCAAAACCTAGAAAAACGCCAAGAGAAGTATGGAGGAAAAGGGAAGCAGAAAACAGTGGCAATAGCACAGCAAGACCTTGGATCAGATTCAGGAGATGAAGCACTGGTCACAGTAGCAGGAACAATAGTTACCTTTACACCTCCCATTGATTCTAAATCACAGGGAAGCACCACTTCTATAGATGAGTCCATTTCAAATGATAGAAAAAGGATTGAATTATTTCATATCAGAGTAGTAGTAAACCATACCAAAGTAGGTACTATGTTTGATATAGGGTCCCAAGAAAATTTAATTGCAGAATCTCTGGTAAAGAAGCTAGGCTTAGAAACAAAACCACACCCAAAGCCTTACCCACTGGGATGGATACATGATAATGCTAAGTTGAATGTAATCCAATAGTGCAAGGTAAAATTTATGATTGCTTCTAAGCTGGTAGATGAAGTAGAGATGGATGTTATACTACTAGACATCTGTGGCATGGTATTGGGGAGCCCTTACCTGTATGATAGAAAAGTTGTTTTTTTTCTGCCGTGAGAATAAATACCACATCACTAAGGATGGGATAGAGTACATAGTGCATGCTCATCAAAACAAAATTAACGCCAGCCTCATAAGTGCTGGGCAGATGAAACGGTTGGTGAACTCCAACAAGGCATGCATGGTTATGGTTGTCAAGGAAAAGGAGGCCGAATTCATGGACGTGTTCCAAGGCTGCAATGGGAAGCATAAACAAGAATTAATGGATTTAATTTCTCATTATAATTCCTTGTTTCAGGAGTTGTGGCGACTACTTCCACAGAGGGAGATCCAACACGAGATCCACCTCTTGCATGATGCCCCTCTACTGAATATTGGCATGTATAGAATGTTAGCAGTCGAAATGGAGGAGATCAAATGTCAAGTGCACGAATTATTGGACCAAGGCATGATCAGGTCGAGCTCCTCTCCATGCGGGTCGCTGATTGTTCTAGTGCCCAAGAAGGGCGTTAGCTGCAGGATGTGCGTGGACTATTTTGTGCTCAACAAAATATCAGTAAAAAATCACTATCCCCTCCCATGCATAGATGATTTATTGGATCAATTAAAAAATGTTGTATATTTCGCAAAATTGGATCTGTGCAGTGGCTATCACTAGGTCTGAATTATGGAGTAGGATATGTGGAAAACCACTTTCAAAACCAAGCAGGGGTTGTTCGAATGGATGGTAATGCCATTTGGGATTTGCAACACTCTAGCCACCTTTATGTGGGTTATGAATCATATATTTCAGCCTTTCATTGATGAGTTTGTTTTTGTATATTTAGATGATATACTAGTTTTCAACAAGAGTTGGTTTGAACATCTAAGTCATGTAAAGAAAGTGCTTGATGTGCTAAAGAAAGAAAAACTCTTTGTAAAATTTTCAAAGTGTGAGTTTGGGAAAACCTCTTTGGGTTACCTAGGTCATATCGTTGGTCATGGTCAGTTAAAAATTGATCCCGCTAAAGTTGAAGCAATTGTAAATTAGCCTAAGCCTACTAGTGTAACTGATGTTCATAGCTTTCTAGGTGCAGTCCTGTATTGGAGGAGATTTATTGCTAATTTCTTTGTTATTGCAGCGCCTTTGCACACATTGACAAGTGTGAAAAAAGTCTTCCAATGGGGAGGAAGACAACATAAGTCCTTCGAAACATTGAAGGAGAAAATTAGCACCGCACTAGTCTTAGCCTTCCCTGATCTCCAACAACCATTTGAGATTGAAACTAATGCTAGCGATTATGCCATGGGAGTTGTACTGATGTAGCAAAAGAAGCCAATTTGTTACCATTCTGAGAAGTTTTCTCAAGCTGTGATAAACTATCCCACCTATGACAAGGAGCTTTATGCCTTGGTGTAGAGTGTGAAAAAATGGAAACACTACCTGATCAGCAAGGAAACCATCATCCATACAGATCATCAACCCTTGCATTGTCTTCAGTCACAAACCAAGTTGTAGCAAACTCGTCATTTCAAGTGGATGGGCTTTCTTCAACAGTTCCATCTGTTAATAAAGTATAAGAAGGGAACTAGCAATAAAGTGGCTGATATGCTATCTCACCTTCCTATTTCTACTTCTATTATTTTGCATAATGATTCATTGTCTTTTGAAAGTTATGCTGAACAATATGCTAACGATGATGGCTTTAAGGAGGTTTATGCAAAACTAACCCATGGTTCATAGGTGGACAACTATCACTTGCATGGGAAATTGTTGTATCACCTTGGTAAATTGTGTATTCCCACAGAAGAAAGAGTGCATGTAATTTGAGAGGCCCACACCACTCTTGTGTCTGGACACTTTGGTGTCAAGAAGACTTTAAGTCATGTACAAATATTTTTCTTTTGGCCACATATGAAAAACATTGTGACTCGCTATGTAAAGGGTTGTGTGATGTGTTTTGTTTCAAATCCCTCTAATAGAAAACTTTGGCTCTACACACCACTTCCTATTCCGATTCATCCATGGGAAAGTATTTCAATGGACTTTGTAGGAGGTCTACCTTTGTCTAGGAAGGGTCACAACTATTTGTATGTCATCGTTGACCGTTTTAGAAAAATGTGTATTCTTATGCCTTGTAAAAAGCAGATTACTGCAGAGAAGACTTCTTCTCTTTTCTTTCAGTATGTTTGGGTCCACTTTGGATTACCCACATCAATTATGTCAGATCAAGACTCTCGCCTCCTTGGAGAGTTCTTGACTGGCTTGTGGAGGATGATGGATACCAAACTGAAAATAAGCACAAAATTTCACCTACAGACCGATGGGCAAACAAAGGTTGTTAACTGTACCGTGGTACACCTATTACGAGGTTGTTATGGGAAACATCCCAAGTTGTGGGATGAAAATCTCCCCTATATACAACATTCCTATAACTGATCATTGCATTCATCAGCACAACGTTCACCATTCGAGACATGCTTTGGATACCTATCAAAGGACCCTTTAGACATGGTCTCTGGAAGGGAGGATGGATCCAGTGGACATAATGATAAAGACAAAGCTCAGTAGTTCATTCAGTGAAAACAAATGATTCACCAAGCAGTGCAAGAGCAGTTGGAAGAGAGTCAAGCCTATTACAAGACTCGACATGATAAACATTGGGTTGACCATCAATTCCAAGTGGGCGACAAGGTGTGGTTCCACATCAGCAAAGATAGGATGAAGGGAGAAGGAAAGAAATTGTGACCAATCTGGTTTGGACCATTCACCATATTGGAGAAGATTGGGAACAATGCCTTTTGTCTTGACTTGCCGGTATATATGCAAATGTACTCAATAGTGAATGTGGAGAACCTAAAGCTATATGAACCACCTTTGATCATGGACACTGATGAGGTGGGCACAGTGTCTACCATCGATGATTTTACACCTAAATATCTCGATGAGTTTCCCAAAGACATCATCCTCGATAGAAGAACCAGGACTTCATGACGAGGAGATGTAGAATACCTTTGAATTGGATTCAAGGGAATGCATCCCAGTAAGGCCAAATGGATGGAGAAAGAAAAGGTGAGGGTGTAGTACCCTCACTTGCCAATTGACTAATGAAATGCTTTTGGTGGTCTAAAAGATCGTCAATGGGGAAGATTGATCCAGGTGGATCTTCAGATACAATGGCATGTAAACTTAGAAATCAAAGTGATCGAACTAAATTCAACTCAAGACTAGAATGTAGATCTCATCTTCTTGATTCCAACAACGCAAACGGTACTTTAGTCCGAGTCCAAATGATGAATTTATTGCAAAAATAAGGGCTCTTTAATCCTTAAGAAAAAGAGGAATTTCCTTTTAAAATGGGTCTTAAAGCCTTAAAGGAAAATCAGAATCAGAGGTCGCATGAGGGTAGACTTAAGGTTTGGGCAGTGGAACCCCTGATCGTCGATCTCCGATCATATCAGATCGGCAGATCAGAGGCCATTGCAATTGGCAATTATATATATATATATATATATAAATATATATATATATATCGACGAATAGACAGTGCAATCGGCAATTAATCAGATTGGCGGAACCTCCAACAGACACCCAGGGCGATATATGTGCGGGATGTCGGCGCTGATATTGGCGATCAGTGATGGACGATTCGTCTTTCTTGAGGCCTAGGTCAGGGACACAATGAAATGCCAATTCGCAACCTCAGCACGGACCTGATATAGACTATAAACTCGATTTAATAATATTGTAGGTCTGGGCGTATGGTTTTTGGGTAAATTTGCAGTGTTTTTCAAGGTTTTGAAGCCTTATCAAAGCAACAATAAACAGGCCAGTTTCAAGAATGGTTGCACCCACCGATCCTTCCACTCCATCAACCTCTCTTATTAACTTGGCATGCCCCATTTTAAATGTGATCTTCTTTGAAAATCCTTTATGAAAGAGGATCAATGGAAGAACACAAGGAGGAAGCATTTTTATGGTTGCAGCACGCTATTTTGCTAAGGCCGAGAGCAATTATTAATCTGTTTTGAATAGTTACACACTCCAACCCTCTTCTACAGCTACGGGAAGCTTTGGTGCTACATACCACTCAATCTCCGACATTCAGTTCATAGCCATTAAGCAGATTGGAGTTATAAGCCTCTTTATGGACAGATTGATGAATGTAATTCTATTTATTCATGCCATTTAATAAGAAAGGCCTCTCCATTGTTGAACTGGCCCAAAGACGTAGTCGAAATTAGACGAACTATGTTCTTAAGACTTGGTGTCTTCTTTTTGTGCCTTTTTATGTGTTTTCTTCTTCTTTTCATATGTGTAAATTTATGTGTTAAGTTGCAATTTTATATGAAATTCTTTTCTATACATCTATAAGCAAAAACATCTGAGATCATAAAAGCAGCAGAGGTGATATGTCATCATGTGGGCCCGAGGATCTTCCTTAGCTTTCCCATCGAACTTGGGGCAATCAATTTGTATATTGGACGATACTAGAGGCCAGTACGATGAATGAAGAATCGGATCATTCGTGAGACGCACATTCGGCAACTCAAGTGTAGCCAAGAAATGTAACTGAGTGTTAAAAGGCATGGGAAGTTGATAGGTGGGCCTAGAAGGACTTGCCCATCCATGTTGGTAAGGATTTTGACACCACAGTGGAGGATTTTGGCCATATGGTGTCTGAGGCTGCCCCCATTGTGGATTACCTTGACCAAAGGGAGGGTTCAGACCTTAATACCTAGAAACTGTCCATGCACAAGTTTTTGGTAGGCAACGTATGGGTTAAAAGGATGTTGAGCCTATTGACCTTGGACATGTGGGTATGGGACCTGTTGTCACAAAACATAGGGCTATTGGGCCTTTTGTCCCTAAACAAGAGGGTTCTGGACCTGTAGTCCTTGGGTATAATGATATGCTTGTTGCCCTTAGATGTAGGGGCTTTGTACTTGGCGCCCTTGCCTGACAGGATTTTGAACCTCTTGGACTTGGAAAAGAGGGTTTCGCACCTACTGCTATAGGACTTGACCTTGAACATGTCCTTGTAAGGGTTTCCCTTCTTGATATGCATACAAGGGTTGCTGCTGCTCAGGTTGGTTTTGTTGACCTTGCAGTTTCAAAATTTGTTCCTGGTTTTGTAGAGGTTGGCCTTGCAAGGGTATGAGTTGAGAGGTATGCAAAGCATATTGCATCTGCTATTGTGTGACCTATTGCAACTATTGGAAGGACTGACCTTGCAATTGTTACAAGTGACCTTGTTGCGGGATAATCCGCCCTTGTTGTTGCACAGAAAGCCCTTGCTGCAACAAAGGTTTCCATAGTTGTAACAAAGGTTTCCTTGGTTATTGCAAAAGTTATCCTTGCTATTGCAAGGGTACTTGAACAGTGCCCAGGAAATTACCGAACTGAATCTGGCCATTGCCAGGTTGGATGTACTACCTAGACGGGATGGTGTAAAGTTGATTAACCAATCCTTGAGAACCGTATGGAATGTAAGGATTTTGGTATTGGACCTAAGCCCCAAAACGCTGCTGATATTGAACATTGTTTGATCTAGACGGACCACCAAGATTCTGAACCTGTTGGTACTGGACATTTCTTGATCTAGTAGAGTCGGCACGGTTGTAAATAATACTAGAAGAGGCCTAGTTTATACCAAGCATGTGAGCTTGTGAGCTGCTCACATTAGTGGCACCTGACACCATAGAGACATTTAGATTCTGCCCCCCAGGTGGCGGCACAATCTGGCCACTGACTAATGGGATAGAGGAATTAGCAGAGACAATCTTTGAAACTATCGGTTGCGACTGACACGTAACTGGGATTGATGGTGGAAGAGTGTTCGGGACGGTGGGTTACACCGGGACTGAAGTAACAACTGGCTGGGAGGTCGTGTTCATAACGAATGGACCTGACGTAGGTCTGAGGCCTGATGCCCAGACAGAGTTATGGTAGAGTAATGAGGCACTCAGTGTGCTCGAAACTAAGTGCCCTAGAGACACATATCTGGGTGGCAAGCTTGCAGGAATACCTTTTGAAAAAGGGAAACCCTCAGGAGGGAACTACAACTTCAATTCTTCCCCCTCAACAGTGTGTGGAGTTAAGACTTTAGACTCATCTAGAGAAGTGACTGGAGCATCGCCCTCGGGTTCCATGTCTGGAAACAAATGACGACAGACAACCAAACATGTACTAGGGGATAGTTCGAAAGGAACTCCTGGTTGATCATACGGACTGTAAGGGTGTTGTGGTGATATCTCAACAGTGTCAAATAGAGGGTTTAGAGGATAGAAAACCAGTCCAAGTTGACCATCAGTGGTTGGTGAGTTCTGTAGTGTTCGAACATGATTATTTGGAGATTTTGGGTCAAGACTAGCAGATGACCCTAAATCAAAAGTAGGTGTAAGACGAGATGATAATGGTTCAACACTCAAAACAATTGTGAGTTCAACATTTGGTTCCTAAAATGGCTCTGACAACTCTGGAAGTGGCTCCTTGGACAACCTTTCAGATAGAGGAGAGGAAGAGGAAATGGGTGAACCAGAGGGTTTAGCGACAATGAGCTTGTCTTAGCCAATAGAACAAATCACTTCAAGGCTTTGAAATGTCCTTTTAAGGGAACTCACGATTTGGTTAGAAATATAACATGATTTTTGGATCATGGGCAATCAATTATTTAAGACACATAAAAGACTGATGTTCTTTCATTTTTTAAGAGTTGAGAAAGAAACAAAGATGACTCTATCGCTTTTGATTGGAAACAAGCTCGAAAGGAAAATTTCTCGAATGATATTTTAAGTTTAATGAGTCAAAAAGATCAAATGACTACTCTGGATTATCTAGGTAAACAAAATTACAAGGCAACCATGAACTATAAAATACCTCTTGGCGAACCAAGAAGTACGAGCAGGCAATCTCCCTAAATGCCATGTTCGGTGTATCACATTCGCAAGGCAGCTGACTCAGCTTCCTAAGGATAAAAGGGTTGCAGCCTAGTGGGGTCTCTCATTATATATGCGATGGTATGGGGAGAAAAAATCGATGCTAGCATTATCTAATGTTGAAGCTAACGACAACTGCTAGGTTTACAGACGTCGAAACATGTCTCTAGCCTAGACCTTCTAGATTTGATCGTTAATGTCAAATGTGCCTTAGGTAAATTGAATTCATTTTAGAGTTTATCTTGAGTTAATATTTAGTTTTTAGGTCTTAGCAATGCTACTCAAAAAACCTAAAATGAAACTAAATGGGACAAGACCCTTTCAATTCGATGAAATGCCTACACTAGAGAGGGTAGAAAGTAATCAATCAAATGCAAACAATCAAGAAACTGAAAAGGAAATGATTTTTCATTATTTCACTTTTTTAGAAAAATAAACTAATGAAAAATGCATTCCAATTCCTAATTTCCTAACAAGCACTTATCTATTAGTCCTTTTGAAATGAAAAAAAATTCTCTTCCTTTTCAAATGCTAATGTAATTCTAGTTCCTAAGAGATGTGAATTATAATGAAGCAACAAGCTAGAATTTCATATTTTCTCATGAAACAATGAGACAAAATTTGCATACAATCTTTCAATGAGAAAATTTTCAAGACTATGAGCTCTTCAAGTAGATGAAAACATGAAAAGAGAAGGTCATTCAGATTGACGAAGCACCAACTTTTCTAAACAAAACACTGATAAAGTAATCTATTCTAGAAAAATACTAGTAAACAAAACTTTTTCAAACTTGTGTAAAAAGAGGTTAAAGTCATACAAGGGACCAAAAACAAATGCAAAGAGCAAACACACCCACAACCAAACTTGACGAGTCCACAAGCTGCTGAATGGATGACTAGCTAGATGTCCTAGTGTCGTTGGCCACTCAATGACTTGATCAATGAAACAACAAGATGACAAGCCTACAAGAAAGAAAAACCAAATGAAAAGTAGCTTTCTAATCAGGGAGAAAAAAAGTCAAAAGGCTCACAGGTTCAAAAAAAAAAAGAGAAGAACACACTGGCCAAGATTGGTATCTAGCTCTAATCTTCACTTACAGGAATCAGTGTGACTGGGTAACTGACAACAAGTGCCAGAGGTGGGTCAGAACAACTGTTCCTCTACAATCCACACCGATCAACGTGATTGTTAGCCGATTAAATGCGTTGTTTGAGGAAACTAAGAAAAAATAATAAAAAAATTTCAAAATAGGGACCATATCTGCTACTATGATTTTTGTACTTAAGCTAGTAGGCAAAAGAAAAGCAATAGAACAAAAAGGAAAATGCGAAACTAGTAAGTTCTCATGAAATCATGAAATCAAAAACAAACAAAAAGATGGGATCTCCCCAATGGAGTGGTCAATTTGTGGTGAAGTAAAATAATAAGTGCGGACACGAACGAATTCCTCTAGCTCGATAATGGGTCTAGCCACAACAGATACATTCTATGGAAGATTTCCTTAGATTAGAATCAATCAAGAGGGCCTACCTCTTGGTCGCTTATCCTACTTGATGATGTCCTCGCTTGCTCGCTCCAACAATCTCTTGCTTGCTTCTTCAAGTTCCTGAAACAAGTAAACAACAACAACACACAAACATAATAACAGACAAATTGCAATTCAACCTACTTAATGAGTCAAGAAGCATCAATACATGAACATGTATTATTACAAAACACATAGCAAATTAATCAATAGTTTCATATGTTAATTTCAAAGAGAGATTACAACCACTGGTCTTAATGTCGCAGTCTTCCTCTCACAAGACCAGGTTCCCACACACTTCTGCTAGCACTTCATGATGGCTTCAAACAAAAATAGTTTAAAGACTCTTCCCTTTAGGCTTCACTCCAAACCAAATGCACTTCTCCCTCACACAACTAGATGGCTACAACTCGTAATAGCTTAATTATCAAATCAAAATAGTATACTCACACTCAGCCAACACTCTAACTAGCTTGTGCTTGGGAAGAAGGGAGGTTTATATAGGAAAGATGGATGGGAGATGGATCCTCTTCTCATGGGAGAAGGACTTATCCTTGAGGTAGTTCCATCATTATAGGTGAAAGGAGCCCAAACTTTCATCCTCGACCCCATCTGACCAAACCATTTACCAAACTTCCGTTACAGAGCTTCTAGAAATGGAAGCTTCAGCTCTAATTTAAAAAACTTTCCATAACAAGATCGGTGTGAAAGGAACACAGCCAGTCACACCGATCGGTGTGGGGAATAGTGCTAATCTCTGCACATTGGCATGAGGGAGACAAAGGCCATTAACTTATGTCTTGTAAATTTGGAGAAACAGAAGTTTAAGGGGAAATGGTGCAAAAGGGAAATGATCTGCTCATGAAGAGGGACATAATGGGAGTTTCTCCATGAAGGCAAAGCATGCAGGGTTCATTGTAGAGGTCCTCGAGGATCAAGGAATGGGGAGTACAGGGACAGTGACAAAACGTTGTGTAACACACCCACCCGCCAGTCAATAGTTCCAAATGTACAGGGAATCCAAAGGCTTATTGTATCCACCCAAAATTTCAATGGAATATAAAGAAAAAGTCTCCCCGCTTCAATCAAATACAGTGGTGACGCCCACTTTAGGGAATATGGAACTCACTGTAAACAACACTACAAGAAGGCTTCGTATACATTCCTTACTAGAAAGAAAGGAATAACCCTCGACCCCATCCATTAAGGGAATCTATAGAAATACCATCTCCACCCTCTGGTTATACATGGAATTCAGAGGCCATTGTTCCTCACCTAGGAGAGACCTGTTACAGGTCTATTTGGTCACATCACTGCCAACGATTAGATTAGTACAATTAAGGCTCATCAAATCCTAATTCAATTGCTACATGCCATAGACAAGTCATCAAATTGAATGCTTTCATCCATGAAAGTTTCCTAGCTTGAAACCCTACTGAAATTCCTCCTTGGGACACTAGCGGAACCTTGGTAAGGGGAAAATGTGTTGTAGAGTAGGTAGGCCCATTTAGACCTACACTGTAGTGCACTTAGGCCTAATTATACCTGCGTTGGGCGAGAATGAGCAAAATTGGCATAGGATTCTAGTAATATTCCTTGATTCTAGAGCATTCTAGAATGATGCTCAGCTCTTATCCCATCCTATGAGCTCAACTTTGGATAGGCTATGGATCAATTATCCCTCTATCCTCTCATCCCTTTCTCGATGGAAACTAACTCCAATTTTGGAAAACCATTCAATGCCCATAATATGACAAAACCACTTGCATTTCCCTATAAATTGACCACTCATCTTAGTGATCAAGGGGTTGGAATTTGGATACTATAGTGAAATACTATTGGTTTGAGATTTTAAATCATTTTCAAGTAATGTTATGCTGCTCGATTGATGTGCTATTGGTGTGATGAGGGTTTTGACTAAGTTAGATGAGTGACACGGGATTGAACCACATTGGGTGTAACTCCTCCTTCTATTAATCAATAAAGTTGTTTGTTCCTTTTCCCATGTTCTTGTCTATATCTATGATGAATATGTTCAAATGTTGTCGATTCCATTTGTTTATAGTAGATAGATCATATGATTTGATTGTTGTCCTCTTCTGTTTATGTTGGTAAGTACCAGCTGAGTGAATTCAGTTTGAATGGGAGCGACTTGAGCAATTCAAAGGAGAAAAAAGGAAGAAAAAGATTACAAGTAGGTTCCTTAATCTTATCCATCTATTATAGGAAAAGGTTAAATGTCTCTACTTCTGTTGTTCTAAGTGTAACTACCCACTTAGGGAAGATGTACTTTTCTGTAGGTATAAATTCCATATAACAAATTGGCAGCTCTTTTGGGGAACGACCATCGTTCCTGGTAGTTTACCCTTATCATATTACATCCTACTAGACTTTACTTGACTTCATTGATCTCTTTTCAATCATCTTGAAGCTTTTTTTGTCAAAAAGTGTGCTTAAATGTCTTTTGATTGGGCTCTCGAGCATCAGTGCAGTGTTGGTCTTGACACAGTGTGCTGTGGAGTAGCCTTAGCTTAGAGGCTATTCTATGCAATGCACTGTCTCCCACTCAGGGCTGCATTGATCCTTGTCAAGCCAAAAAACCCATCTTTTGCTTGATTTTTTCCAAATTTGCTTCTGATGTTGTTTGCTGAAAGATCAATGTTTTCTATGGCTCTGAAATCACTTTGCATTTCCTATCCTAGCCCTACTTTGTCCTTGATTGTTTAGAATTTCTTTATGAATTCTTTATCATTATCAATTCATTGTCAATGTTAGCTTACATTAATTAGTCTTTACTTTTCTGAAAAGGAATTTTCGTAAAGTTTTCATTTCTTTGAAAAATAAATTGTCGTAAAGTCCTCGTTTCTTATGAAAAGCATTGATTGATTGTCTGTGCATTTAGTTTCCTTATGTTTGTCTAAACATTAAAGGAATGAAAATAAAAATATGCATAATGCATTTAAAAGTTTATATGTGCTTGTAGGAATGGTATAGGGAAAGTTGAATTAGATCTACTCTATGCTCTTTGTTTAGAGATTTTGATTGTTCTATCCCTTTTAGTTATAGTTTTCATTTTTTAAATCAAATGAAAAGAATGTTTCTCATCATAGTTGCATTATAGGAGTTTGAGAAACATCACGCGGTGAACCTGAAAGAAAACTTTCCAACAAGATCAACTAAAATTTATCTCAATTAACCTAATGGAGCATTGTAACTTAACACATAACTTTTAGAGGTCTAGGCTAGAGACATGTTCCGCGTCGTTAAACATAGCAGCTGCCACTAATGGTCTGGGATACATTCTGAGTGTGATACCTCATTCCACATACGTAATTATATCATAGCTCGTCCAAGTACTTTCGGGTATATCGGGCGGTGTTATAGTACGAAAAACATAAAGTAATGCTCTCACTTTGTGGTTTTTCATTAGACAGCGCTAACACGGATTGGGCCTCCATGTACTTTCACGTATATTTGGGAGGACTACATTAGGTTGCTATCCATCCATAGGTAACCAAGTTGGCCACCTTTTATACTGTGATACATTGAAAACAACATTCAGGGAGATTTCCTGCACGTATGTTAAGTCCTTGGTTTACTCAAGTAGTCTATTGCAGTTCATAGTTACATGGTAATATTTTTTCCTAGGTTATCCCTCTTTTGTTTTGTTATGTTATTTTGATTAAAATAAAATTAATTGACATGGATAACATCCTCCACGTCACTACTTTGTTGATCTTAGGTTGAGACATATGGCAACAATTTCAGAGTTCATTGATAAAGGAATTCCTTTTGATGGGAATCTTAGTCCTTATCTTCATTTCGGAAATATTAGTGCTCCTTATATGGCTACATTGTCCCTTCTGAGACTTACCATCGGCTTGCTTTTATGTTTTTTCTCAACCTGCTTGGCCCCGCAACTAAATATTCTTAAAACTGGACAAAATCAACCTCCAGTTGATCCTAGAGTTGACCCTTTACCTTCTTCGTCGGTTTTTTCTTCCTCCCCTTTTTCCTCTTCGCCTACTAAAAATATTGACACTAGTAACCTGGTGGATAAGAAGAAGAAGAAGAAGAATAAAATTTAGTAGGGGGGCAACCAAGCAACCATTGATTCGAATGCAACTTATGATGAGAAACCTTCCAATAAGCCTCACAAACTTCGATATACTTGCAATCTTTGTATGGAAGACCATATTCTTCAAAACTGCCTTGGTATTCCTCAAATCTTAGAAGAATGGTCTTCTCATTCACATCATCCTGTGCCATCAAAATCTGGAGACCATGTTGGCGACACACCATCAACTAGTGGTAGTAAAGTTCATGGAAAGAAGGGTAAAGTTAAGTTTCCCTATAGGTTATGTGAAGGGAATCACCCCATTCACCTTTGTCCCTATCTAGATGAAGCCCAAAAAGTGTTGCATAACCGTCCTGCTTCTTCCCAGCAACTTCCATCTGATTATAGGAGACTCTCCCTTAATCCTTCACTATTTGATGAAGTGATTGACCCAAATCAACCATCAGTGAAACCCACTCTCCCTGAATGTGAATCCCATGATTCTATACCTAACCAATCATAGGTCAAGGAAACAGTTGATCCAATTTCACCTTCAGTTAATCGTACCTTTCCTGTAGAGAGTGAGTATGATACCACTCAGCTTCTTTTTGTTTCATCGGATTCCAATGACCACGGCGGCAACCCTCCTGTTCCATCAAGACAAGAGGAAAATCCTTTCGTTCTCATAACTAAAGGGGGTAATTCTCTCGTTCTTATGGTACCCCATCGATGTAGTTTTGTCACTTCGTTTGATTGGAATCGACTGATAGGATGTCATCTTCCTTCTTATGTGCCTTTCTAGATCATAGTACAGGTTTATAATATGAGTGTATATGGAGCTATTATAGATGAAGGTGCATATGTGAATATCCTTTCCTCCACTACTTGGCAGGCACTCAGGTTGCCACCACTTGTGCTTGTTACCCAAAATTTGTTGGCTTTTAACAAAGAAACTAGACAACCATTAGGGACCCTTCCTCAATTGCCTATTAATTTAGGAGGAAAATTTGTTTATCTAAATGTGATGGTAGTCTGAGACCCTTTATATTACAATTTACTTCTTTGGCGTGGCTATGTTTATGCCATGATATTGTTCCAACACTCTTTCGAGTGATGTGTTTCTCGTATGAAGGCAAAATTGTCACCGTTGACCAACTTTCATTTCCTGGTCCAAATATGACTTCTAATCAACCATCTTCCCTAGATGGTCCTTTTGTCCCAATGCTATCCTCCCAGCCACGGGTCAATTATGTGGCAACCTGTTCTGTGCCTACATCAACTGACAACCAATTTCGTGACGTTGTGCATTATGTAATCTCTCTAATGGATTCCTTGCTACATATCCCTTCCAGAGCATTGTTCTCCCATCTGATGAGAACCTCTTAGAAGTCATGACCTCTTATGGGTCATGATCAAGGAATTATGAGCATAGTTCCTTTTCTTGTGTCAAGCTCATTAAAAAATGAAACAAGGAATATGAGCATAGTTCCTTGTCTTGTGTCAAGATCATTAAAAAATGAAACAAGGAATATGAGGATAGTTCTTTTACTGTGTCAACCTCATTAAAAAATGAAATAGGTCGCATGAGCATAGTTTTACACCTTGTGTCAAGCTCGTTAGAAAATGAATCAAGTAATATGAAGATAGTTCCTTATGTTGTATTAAGCTCATTAAAAAATGAAACAATTTCCCCTGGACCAAAGTTCCAATTCAAGTCTTTGATTAAATCTCGTAAAATCCTAGTCGAGTCTTTCACTTGATCTCATAAATTAACCTTCATTCCATCCCCCTGATAGCCACAAGTAGTCTACATGGTGAATGTCATGAAGCTTCGAGGGCATGCACCTAGAATCGAGTCATCATGCTGGGGCATGTAAACCAATCTCAACCATAGTTTTTTTCATGGTTCGAGCTTGTGTAAAAAGGAACCCAACTTGTGTAAAAAAAATGAAACTGAATCCAAGCATAGTTTTTCATTTCAAGCTTGTGTAAACATGAAACTGAATCCAAATATAGTTCCCTATGGTTCAATCTTATGTAAAAATGAACACATCTCCATTTTAACCCTCGTGATTGCCATTCTATCAGCCTCTTCCATCAGATCAGCCTTGGTTTTTCTCCTTCCATTGTCACTATTTGCTTGGCCGATCATACACTTTCACTTGGATGTTTTACCCTTTTTGAGGAACAGTTGCAATGAGTGGTCTTATTAGCTAGCCTCTTCACATAAATAAACATGTTTTGAGAAATTCCAACACCGCCAAAACCAGTTGCTATCCTAGATACCACTCTTTCCTCTAAGTGGAGTCCTCTTTAAGCTCTTTTCAGACTCTTGAGAAATGAAAAAATTGTCGAGTGCTTGTCCTTTTTAGCTCGTAAATGGATTGGAAACGACATCTACTCAGTATAAGTTTAACCTTTTCTCGAACTAAGATAGATTACTTACTAAAAAAGGAATATGTTGATTGAACATGGTCAATAGGTTCTCTCTTGTATTGTTTTATGCTTTTTTGGACTTGAGAGACAAATTTACGAAAAAGAACTTGTTAAGTTTTCTTTTTGTCCCTTTTCAAACTCTCTAAAAATGAAAAAGGACCGAGTTCTCATTATCGTTAAACTTGTTAAAACATAAAATAGCGGCAAACTTGTCCATCATGACAAGGCCGAGTTTCACCTTCACTAGACTTGTTAAAATATCACATAGCGATGGATTCACCTGAAGGTTGGAATTATACTACAAGCATATGTTATCCTCCTCAATATTTTTAAAAAATAAAGAGGTACTGGTCAGCATGACTGGGGAAAATGTGAAAAGGGATAAATCACTTTATGGTAGCAAGTCGCTCTTGAACATGACACTTTCATTTCATCTCTGTGGCTATTTGAGTTGGGTTATCATCTTGATGACTATCATAACTATGGTTTATTGCACCATCCATCACTTTGGTTTTGGGTCAATGTTGCTAATTCATTTAGTGTCGCCGACATATTCAAGATAAGTCACTCAGTAAACTTCATCCTTTGCAATACTCATAAACCTTCATTTTCATGACCACCATTCCTGAACATTATGTCATTAATCACATTCTATTTTCAAAATCAGTAAACCCATTTCGTGTCATTGATGGGGGATACATCATGGCCCCCTTGCAATGAGTCACTTCTTGTTGACATCAACACATTATCCAAGAAGTTTTCCTAGAAACACCCTTCAAGTACCTTGAGGCTTGAATACATCAATGGCAAGTTACTCGCTTTTGGCAACAGGTTGACATCATAGTCCTTTGACCAAAAGAATTTGTATGGTGTTCGACATCAAAACATCTATTCACGCCATGTAGAATGTATTGTCATACCTTGAGAATCATTATCATTATCGGTGATTTCTCTCATGTCTGTTAACATCTTACATCTTTGGCTGGTAATCAAATGGTGTCTTCCCATGTTCAACTTCTGATCACATTTTCACATGGTTAGACTCATACTTGAATAAACGATTGGATGAAATAGAAGACCCTGGATCTAGTTTCATCGATCTGTGCTAAGATTTCAAGAGAGTACTAAATCATCTGTATGATGTTTACACAGATGGTCATCCTATCATGGGTCTATATCTGTAGATGATTATCTGATTTATGTACATGTAATGAAAAGTTTATATACTGAGTATGGGTATGCCTTCCCTCAGCAATTCATGAAAAATTCAAAGATATCATGATATTATGTAATGTAATTGATGCAGGTCACCGTCAGCTTCAGATCCTCCACATCACATCATAAAGCATATCACTCAACATTATTATTTTCGACTTCATTCTTTAGGGGGTAGATTTTATAGGTCTATTTGGGTACATCACTCTCGATGATCAGATCAGCAAAATTAGGGCTCATCAAACCCTAATTCAGTTGCTACATGCCCTAGACAAGTCATCAAATTGAATGCTTTCATCCAAGAAAGTTTCCTAGCTTGAAACCCTGCTGAAATGCTTCCTTGGGACATTGGTGCAACCTTGGTTAGGGGAAACTACGCTACAAAGTAGGTAGGCCCATCTAAACCTGCACTGTAGTGCACTTAGGCCCACTTATACCTGCACTAGGCAAGAATGAGCGAAATTGGCATAGGATTCTGGGAATATTCCTTGATTCTAGAGCATTCTAGAAGGATGCCCAACTCTTATCCTATCCTATGAGCTCGACTTTGGATAGGATATCCTCTCATCCCTTTCTCCATGGAAACTAAATCCAATTTTGGAAAGCCATTCAATGCCCAATTTACGACAAAACCACTTGCATTTCCCTATAAATTGACCACTCATCATAGTGATCAAGGGGCTAGAATTTGGATATTGTAGTGAAATATTATTGGTTTGATACTTGAAATCATTTTCAAGTAATGTTATGCTACTGGATTGATGTCCTATTGGTGTGATGAGGGTTTGGACTAAACTGGATGAGTGACACAGGATCGAACCACATTGGGTGTAACTCCTTCTTCTATCAATAAATAAAGTTATTTGTTCCTTTTCCCATATTCTTGTCTATATCTATGATGAATATATGTTCAAATTTTGTTGATTCCATTTTTTTATGGTAGATAGATCATATTCTTTGATTTTTATAATCTTTTGTTTATGTTGGCAGGTACCAATTGAGCGAATTCAATTTGAACGAGAGTGACGGGAGAAATTCAAAGGAGAACAAAGGAAGAGAAAGATCACAAGTAAGTTCCTTAATCTTATCTATCTATTATAGGAAAAGGTTAAATGTCTTTAATTATGTTGTTCTAAGTGTAACTACCCAATTAGGGAAGATGTACTAATCTATAGGTATAAATTCATATAACAAGATCTTCCTCATGCCAATCATGCTAGCCGAACTAATATCACTGTAATCCTTATCATCTTAATGACCCTTCTCTTTTGTTGTTGAAGAATGTTGAATTAATGAGTGAGTGGGTGAGGTCCTCCCTACGTTTTGGCTTCTTGAAAGGATGAAAAAAATGCTTGCGTGAGGTTGAAACCCCCCTTTCTTTTTATTTTCCTCTTCTACACAGAGATTGGTTTTTCTTCCTTGATACCTTGTATTTTCTTCCAAGATATCATGGTCCTCATCCTTCTCTTTTAGTCCCATTAAATTTAGAAAAAAAAATAAATAAATAAATAAAAAATAAAAAAATAAAAATAATAATCCATTAAAAGCACACTAACCAGCCTTTAACGACTATCAAAATTAGTTAAATTTTTATGCACAAGGAAACCTTACATATCCCAAGCAAGAAATCTCCTCATATCTAGAATTTGTGTCCCTTGATTTAACCCATTTTTAATATATTTTGTAAGAATATTTATATTGTGTTTCATGAGGAAACTATGGTTGGGGCTGTCACAATGCACATATATGTGTGTTGCGCATATATGGAGGCCATCCTCATTATATCTTCATATATACATGTGTTTCACATATGCTAAATTCATATTCCATATATGCACATATATACAAAAGTTGTGCATATATATAAGACATCATTTGTATATGCACATATATGGAAGTTGTGCATATATGGAAATCGTCTTTTGTATATGCACATAGATATGGAAGTGTGCATATATGGATGTCACACATATGTAGAAATACATGCATAGGATTAAAAGTAACAATTTTTTCTTCATTATTTGACATGTGATAAAAAAATAAAAAAATAAATAAAAAATCATTCCTATTATTGCATTTGTATCCACACTCAAACACCACACACTCATTTGGGCATCATAGGGGAACACAAAGTCACACATATGTGGAAGTCATCTTTCATATATGCAACTTTTGTATATGTGTGTTGCACATATTTGGAAGCCATATTCCATATATGCACATATATATAGAAGTTTTGCATATATACGCATACATATGGAAGTTCCACGTATACGGCAGCCATCTTTTCTATATGCACATATATGAAAAATACATAAATGCACATATATGTTGCACATATACAGAAGATGACTTCCATATATATGTTGTGCATATATGGAAACCCACGTGGGCTTCACTCAATAAACTTCTGACATATCACGTGTGTTCGTGGCATACTAAACAATACCCTTGATTTGACTACATATTGTAAAATACCTCAAAAATCACATTATTTAACCCCCTACCAATGTGAACCCAATTCACCTTCCAATTTGAAAAGCCCCTAGTTTCATTAGATATTGTAGGTATCCATTTTTCATTAACATTTTTTATATCCCTTTATATTTTTCATTAACTTTGAGCTCCATTTTTTATACCTGCCAATATAAAAACCCTTTACCCCTATTATATGCTCAATATATTATGTCATTTTTTCCTCAATATATATCCCCCAAATATGAATGCACGTGGTATGGTAGTTCTCCCACAGTGAAGCCACTTTGTGGAAACCATCTTTCATATACACACATATATACAAATGTTGTGCATATATGGAAGTCATCTTCCAAAGTATGCACATATTATCGAAAAGCCCATAAGATATATATATAATATTAATTATATATATATATATATATATATAATATATAATATATATATATAATATATATATATATTATATAGAGTATATAATATATATATATTATATATATATAAATTATATAGATATATATTATATAATACGTGGTGTTTGGACCACATTACTAACATGAGTTTTGGGCTTAAAATGAGTGTTAGGGAACTTGTGAAGGTTCCTTGGGACTAGGAAGTTGGGTAGGCTATTCCTAGTTAGTTGGGTGGAAAATTCAAATGGTTAGTTCATATGCAACACAAGGGATGGAATTTTTGAATCTCTCGCAACTTAGCTCAAGGTAGAAGGTATCTCCTAGCTCATTTCCAACTTAGTTCTCATAAATTTGATTATCAAGTATGTTTTATTGTTATTTAATTATCTTACTAAAATTGTTTTGTTATATATTGTTATGTTACTTGTGTATGTGCTACATAGGAACAATGAACATTTATTATATGCATGATTCCATATCATTCTGCATATACAGAAGTTGTGCATATAGATGGATTT
>APFE030286608.1:50465-86866 GCA_000404065.3 Pinus taeda | reverse complement strand
ACCAAAAACCCCCCTCCTTATGAAGTGTTATTGCTAATACTAAATAAGTGGGGACCCTTAGTAAAAAATTGAAAAAATCAATTAGTGTTATATTTTCTTTTAGATGAAACTTACAACATCATGGACTTAGGAAAATACCTTTGAAGAATCTAAAAAACCTAAGTTTCATAATGAAGAAAGTAAATTCACTCCTTAAGAGAGATCGCATCACGCAAAGAATGATAGGGTACCTTCTAAATGAGCCAAAATGATAAAAAAACGTGAGATTGTGACGCGAAACTCCATCGCATCGCATGCATTAAGAAGCACTCACATTGAAAAACCTTAAAATCACCGATATGCGATATCGCATATCACACATCGCAAAAATCACATGAATTACACATAATGATTATAACGATTAAGTGATTTGCGATCTGCGATCTTGCGATATTGCGATATTGCGACCAAGCAACCTTGCGATAGAACATCACGATGAAATTGCGGTAATGAAATATAGCGATCTGCGATATCGCAAAGCAAAATCGCAAGACCTCTCCATCGTAGTTGGTTCTGGCTCATTATTCGAGAAAACTTTTTTAGGCCAAGAACTGGTCATGCACTTTAATGTGAATTAATGAGTTGTTTCCATTTGTTAATGAAGTATGGTGTTGTGTTTTTCGAAGAACTAGTTCACGTAAGGTGGCATGTTTTTGCATATCTTCGGCATTTAAAGTTTTCTTGTCATTATTTTACTTACACCTCAATTGTAAACTGCAGGAACAAAGGACAAAGCATTATACAAGGCAGTATGTAGGAAACTATGAGGAGGAAAGGTAGTACTCCAATGTCCATTTCGGAGGGCACACCTAATCCACTTAAGGGAGAGAAAGAGCCGCAGAACACTTCTGAGGCATCCATCACAGATTTCTCATATACAGGCATGGTTGAATGGGTATTGAACGATGCTGATACCAGAAACAGACAGTGTAATGCACAGGGTCAAGAGCTCACGGAATCACTATTTTTACAAATTTTGAGCTTTATACCCGATAAGAGAAAAAGGCGCAAGAGGTGAAAAACACATCAAGGAAGCCTGGATCAAGAAACGGAGGCAGTTTTCGATGCACGATTAGCGCTAATCGCGCATCGCTAAGAAAACTTGCTTGAAAAGGAAGGCTTCTAATTACTCAATCACCTACAAGCTCCGAAAATTGCAAGAAAGCAGCAAACTGGAAACATAAAGCTAAAGAAAAAGCAAAAGCAATCCAAGGGTTAACCAAGTTTAAATGGGATTATTACCAGGCATACATGGTAAAGCCACATAGTCATTGGATGACTCTCAAGTATATCATCAATTTTGCTGAGAAGATAGTACCATCTCTTGCCGATTCTATTTGCTTAACTCAACCAAAGACGGAAGACAGTCATCTGACTCTATTCAGGCAAATACTGAATGCTTGCGACGTTAAGGAGCAAATTTAGAAATAGTTAGATATTCGGTTTAATTTTAGAAATAGTTTTACTCAGAAAAAGGACGGTCATTTAAACCGAATCCTCAATTTCTGTAAATAAGTTATTTAGTTAGTAGTATTTAGACCCTTCTCATGCATTTAGAGAAGGTTCCAAAAATTTATCAAAAGCTTGTCTTCAAAACATGCACTTTTGCACCCTCAGAGGAGGTTTTGATGAATGAATGGAACAAGGTTTATTTGATATTTGCATTTGATATCTGCTATTCATGTTGCACTTCTGTACTCTTAGTGGATGTTAAATCAAGGGGAGATAAATCAATTGTCGCTTGAAGCTGATGAGTAGGACTAGTTATAAATGGTACTTTTATCTCTTAACCGTTTCTGCTTATGTGTTAAAGTGATATTCAATTTTCATTTGTTTATATATTATAGCATGGATGCCTGAGTTATCATTTGGCACTTTTGTACGGTGATAACTATTTATTTATGCTTAGTGTATGAATAGCTCATTTATGCGATAAGTTTTTCACAACTATTTCGTCTAACTTCTTATACGAAGTAGTTCATCTTTATTGAATTATTTTCTTATAATAGCTGAATTATCTTTATTACCAGTTATTGTTTGAAATCTTTTTAGATCACATAGAAGACAGATCACACCCCGGGTTAGCATAAATTTTGATGTTTTTATGTTTATTAGAATACAATAGCATAGCATTAGATTAGAATTAGAATATAAGTATTCCATTTAGAACAGAAATACCCATCTTTCTCACACACACACACTGAATTGGGAAAATGGTCCCATATCCCTAGTCGGACCCGCTATACCAGACGGATAAGGAGCTGCCAACCAAGGTCCGGACCGGACGGGTATCCCCCTTGTTGTAGACCCGATTTTTGGGGCCTTCAACACTATGTCAGTTCTCTCTAGGAAAATGAATTTGAACAACACGCTTGAAAATAAAAACAATGTCCTATTTCAATGTTTTGAATTCCATTGAATATATTTTATTTACATATTATATCATGTAATAAAGAATATTTCTGTATCTTCTATTTATTTTCAATAAGAAGTAAATTATCATATAACTAATGCATCCATATATATTAAATTGTTGCTAAATATTTGTATTTCATAATAAATGTCAATGCACTTACTTCATAATACATCTCAAATTGTTGAAATTGGAAAAATCTTAAAACTAACTAAAATTATAACTTTATATTTTATTATTAACTATAAAATAATTAGCATATAAGTTATACATATATTCATTTGAAAAAATCTGGATGAAGATCTTTATCCATGGAAATTTACCCTCACTTTACAATGAGATTCATAATCTATAGATAGACTTAGTTACAATACTATGGGTAAATATCATGGCTTATTAATAACACATTCCTAGAAAACCATAACTCTTTTCACATTATACTTGTTCATATGACATTTTTCTAATTAAAAGAGAAAAAAAGGCATAACTTCTTTGAAAATAAATCTTGACCTTTGAAGTATTTTAAAAAAATCCGTAGAGATTAGATTCTTACTACATATTAATTATTGATAATTCAATTAAAATTCTAAAAATCTTATTTCAAAATAGACAATCTTATTAGCATAAATATTATATTGTTAATAAATTTAAATAAATTATTATTTTAATTAAAATATGATTTTAACATTTAAAATTTAAATTAATAAATATTGACCTCATAAAAAAATTAATAAAAAAAATATGTTTATTCATTCTAGGTTTTAATCTTAATTAACTCATAACCATATTAAATAAAAATATGTAATAATTTTTATTTTTAAAATTTTAATTAAACTAAAAAAAATACATTTTTTTAAGTAATGCATTAAAGCGAAAAAAAAAAAAATAACTATATATTTTAATATGTATTATATCTCACTTAAATATTAATTCTATAGAATATATAATATTATTGTTTAATTATTTATATTTATTATTATTATATTTACATTTATTACGATAAAATAAATGTTTCTTTTATATTTCAATGTTTAAGTTAGCAATTTGGGTCTTCAATTTATCTTTTACTTTCTAATGGTTAAACTTATGTAAATAATGATGATGATTAATATTCACTAAGACCAGTGCAATTTATGAGATCTTAAGAAAATATGAATCTATTTGTGATTCTTCAAAATCTTAGTTTTATGATGAAAAATAGGGAAAGAGGTGCTCCAAAATCACTATAGTTTAAATGACTTAACCAGTCAAGAAAATTAAAAATGTGGCAGATATTAGAGAAAGTTTAAATAGCTTAAAAGGTTAGAAAAATCAAAATAATTAAAAATGTAGCAAATATTAGAAAAATAAAAATAGATATTATATTGTTTTAGTGTTAATATAACCCCTCATCATTAATGTTGATGATTATACCAATTATATATTCAAAATATAAATTAATTATATTTTATTGAGTTAATGATAAAAAAAAAATTAATTTAGAAATAAAAATTTGAAAAATCACTTATTTATTAATTTATAATAGCACAAATTTTTACAATACACTTTAAAAAATATAACCCAAAAAAAATTTACTTTACACCTACTTAGCAATTAATATTAATATTTACTTTACACCTACTTAGCATTAATATTAATTTATTTATATTATATAGATATATATAGATATAACTTTTTTAATATAAAAAGACTAGGGAATTAATTATACATGTATAATTATTTTTTCTTTTTATTTTGATAATCATATAAAGAAATCAATATTAGTGCTAAGTGAACTATTCAAAAATCATAAGAAATTAGTTAGTTACGACTACCTCTCATGGAAATGATCATACGTGAATGACTTACTTAACACAGTTGAATCCTAAAATGGTATCTAAAATCGTGCACTGTGTAAACCCCCATACTTAAATTCAAAAACGAGTGAAGGGATCTCTACTTGAATGGTTCATGAGGCACGATACTTGGTAAGGTTTTGCAAATGGGGTAGCAAGCTAAGTGGGCTTGATAGTGGGGAAAACACCATAGTTAAGCACGCTTGAGCCAAAGGCGATCTAGGATGGGTGACCTCCCGGGAAGTCTTGGTTAGCAAGTGCAAGCCCTAGAAGTGATTATTAATGCTATGTGATTCATTTCACTAGTTTCAATCCCACTTCTTCACCCTTGTGAGCATCACCCGATGCAATGAGTGCTAAGTGAACTATTCAAAACTCATGAGAAATTAGTCAATTACGACTACCTCTGATGCAAATGATCATACGTGAATGACTTACTTAATGCAGTTGAATCCAAAAATGATATCTAAAATAATGCACTGTGTAAACCCGCATACTTAAATTCAAAAAACAGTAAAGGGATCTCTACTTGAATGGTTCATGAGGCATGATACTTGCTAAGGTTTTGCAAATTGGGTAGCAAGCTAAGTGGCTTGATTGTGGGAAAACTCCACAGTTAAGCGCGCTTGACCCAGAGGCAATCTGGGATGGATGACCTCCCAGGAAGTCTTGGTTATCAGATGCAAGCCTTGGAAGTGATGATTGACACTATGTGATTCATTTCACTTGTTTCAATCCCACTTCTTCACCCCTGTCAGCATCACCCAATACAATGAGTGCTAAGTGAACTATTCAAAATCACACGATGCAAAGAATGCTAAGTAAACTATTGAAAAATCATGAGAAATTAGTCAGTTATGACTACCTCTAATGGAAATGGTCATATGTGAATTACTTACTTAACGCAATTGAATCCCAAAATGATATCTGAAATTAATATATTTTTTAATATGGGAATGGTGGTTGTGTTCTACTTATGCTAGTTAAGGATCCATGCTATTATATGTAATTTTATAACAAAATAGATTATATATAACGATTATTATTGTTTATTAGAATGGTGTTTGTGTTTGTGTAAGTTAGGTGAGAGTGATACATTTAGCATGATGTAATTATAATATGTATGTGATTATAGTAATTTATAACGAATAATATAAGTTTTTTATTCATTAATAATATTATTTTTTTTTTGTTAAAGGAATTTAGTTTAAGTATCATGGTTAATGATTTGTGTCGTAAGTAGTGTGAGTTCAAAGTGTCCACGAACATATTGGCTTTTTTGGCATTTATGAAATATTAGTTCTACCCAGTAAAATAATGACAACTATTTCTACTAAATTATTTAAATAGAATATTAACAACGCTTTAAATTACGTAATACTTTTCCATTAATAAAAAATAATAAACTAATATAATAAATTTTAATAACTTATTTTTAAATTAAATTATAAATTTGGAATTATAACAAATAAATATATTATCAAAATATTTTGAATCATATTACTTAATCATTTAGTCAAAACCCTCCTCAAACAATACCTCATTGAAGAAGCATATAGAAGTTTATAATCTTTCGTTACATATAAATTGTAATAAACAAAATCACTCAAATAAATTATATATATATCACCTAAAAAAAGTATTTTTAGGTGAACATATATGTTGAATTTTGTATAAATTAAACTATAGTAGCGTTCATAACGCATATAAAAAGATATTTCTTAATTAATTATTTAAAAAATGAATTAGTGAATATAAATATATTATAATATTAATGATCTAGTTTATAAAGTTTTATATATTTTTATAATTATAAATTTATTAAAAATTATATCCAAGTTATAGCATTATACTTGCATTATACTAAAAGTGTAACTTGAAAAAACTTATTCTGGAAACTTTATTTTAAATAACATGCCTTAGTGTTTTTAAAAATATATATTTAAAGAACAAAATAACTATAAATTTGAAAATATTTAAAAATTTATTAAAAATAAAATAAATTTATTAAAAAAATTAACATCTAAATGTTATCGTCCATTAAAAATGTCATTAATATTGAGGAGCCTTAATATATTGGGCACACGAGAGTAGATATTTCAAAGATTTTAATGTCTATGGTTACTACGATGGAAGAGAAATAAAGAAACACTGACCAAACACTCCACTAGTTTAGAGAGACAAAAATCCCAACTCTTTCTTCATTCAACCTTAACACAGAGCATGAACCCATTCAACTCCAACCTAACTGATTTAATTAGGAATGTTAAGAAGCCTTCGGTTAGGTATCCACCCCACGTCCAAACATCATTGAGGCTGTAGCCAGCGATTGATTGCATAATTTATTTCTTGCTCAAATATTTGTCTATTTTACGAGTATTTTAATAATATATATTTTTAATTGAATGTATTTTCTGAATTTTTTATCTTCTAAATTATAGAAGCATGTGGGAAAGGATATTTCTTAATTAATTAAAATTTATTAAAAATTAAAATGTACATGGAAAACCCTCTCTTAGGGTTACAATAAATCTTCAAAATCTTTTAAGCATTCTCTGAATACAACCGAGTAGACGTTTTCTTTGCAGGCTCTGACAACGGGGATGAGCACTCACGTGGGGGGAGGGGGAGGTCCCCTCTTACGAAAATGTCACAACAGGTGAATCGAGTGCACAAGGAGGGCTGTAGCACGAAGCAGTGGAAGCGACGGAGTCAATGCAACCCCAGTGCTCGGGGATCAATGGAAGAATTGCTTAAGGGGCCATTGTATGCCCAAAGCTATTAAGAAACCCATATTTGTAATCTCGAATAATAAACTAGAAACATACCAGCAATTTATGAAGGACCACACCTTAATTTATAAGTTCATTAGGATATGGCCTTCTGAAAGGGACATGGTGAAATGGATACAAAAAAAATGGTAGCCGAAAGGACAAATAGATCTGAAGCTCAGGGCTCAAGTGTTCTTTACAGTGATCTTCACCGTCCTTGAAGCCAAGAAATGGATCTTTGAGAATGACCCATATTTATATTACAATGTTGGACTCTTCATGCGACACTGAGAGGAATGTTATAACTCATGTCAAGAGAAACTGATGGTTTCCCTAGTTGGGGTTAGATTGTTTGGCCTCTCGATAGATTTTTGGCATCTACATATATTGGAAGATATAGGAAAATCTATCGGGAGCTTTGTGAAAGTAGCGGATTCAACCAGGAGAGGAAGGTACACCTCCTACACACGAATATGTGTATACATGAACATAACAAAACCCTTGTCGGAGTTCATAGAGTTGGAGTATCAAGAGGAGGTCTAATAAGAGACCCTAGATTACGAACACATTCCCTTACGATGCAAATGGTGTCACGAGTATGGAAACTTTTACAAAGTATGACCTCTAAATAAAAGTGATACGATAGACTCCCTAGAAGCCAAATACAATGGGAAATGGAAGGAAAACAATTACAGATTCCAAGAGGTCCACAAGAAGAAAAGAACCATGAAAAACTCAATAGCCATGATGCAGCAGTATCCAAAGAAAGGATCGAGCGAAAGTAACTGCTTCGAAGTCCTGACAGAGGAGGAGGAGGAGAGTATTAATGAATCTAGGGACCCAATTCATTTGGATAACTCCCAGAAATAGTTAAAGGGCAGGAAAAAAACCTAAAAGAAAATAGGAAGAGGAATCCCAAGAGAAAGAAACCCCAACAATGCAACTGGAGCAAGAAAAATATGGACATAGTTGGATCGAAAGAATAAATAAGCATAGAGGAACAATTGCTGAGAAGGATCTTGAATGAATGGAAGCACCTAGATGAGAGATTCCTTCCTGAAGAGTAAAAACAACTATACCAGAAACCTTCAAGAGATTCAAATCCAAACAGGGCCCCTAACACCAAACCCGTCGGACCATATGGGCTCCAAGCCAGGAGAGGGGATGGAACTAATCATAGTAGGGAAAGGAGGAAAGAAACGAAGTCGCAAAAACCTACAAGAATCCATTCATATGGTGGGATACATGTTGGTTAACTTGGGAAGGGTGGTATCACTATCAATGGTTTTCCACCACCTTAACAAACCTTCTCAATGATCATTACATCCTGGAATGTATAAGGCCTCAACAGCCGAGGAAAACAAAGGTATTTGAAATATATGATTCAAAAACATCATCTGAGTACACTGATTATTCAAGAAACAAAAATCTCTAAAAGGAGACTAATAGAAATTGTAAAAACTTTAAAATTGCAATACGAAGTGGTGGCTCAGGATTGCAATGGGAGTGCAGGTGTGATGGCTATCCTATGGAACCCAATGGAGATGATATTTGATGAACAAGTTAGCTTTCCAAGGATTCTCTCAGGAAATTTTTCACATATTGGATCCATATATTGGGCTCTACTCACTGGGGTTTTTGGGCCTCACATTCTAGGAGAAAGAGGGGTTTTCCTCCAAAATTTAGGAAAACTAAGAAAATTATATGATGAGGAATTATGGATTTTGGGATGGGATTTTAATGGTATTGCGTTGCTCGAGGAAAATAAGGGAGGTCTTCGAAGAATGGATGCATATATGGAGGCTTTCTAAGACATAATAGAGGGAATACATCTAGTGGATATCCCTGCAATCAATGGATTTTTCACTTGGAACAACAGAAGGGGAGGCACTCATCAGGTAGAATCAAGATTGGACCAATTCCTACTGTCTAAAAAGTCATAATTAAATATATCTTTTTAGAAGCCTCGATCCTGCTAGGCATAACGTCGGATCATTGGCTGATCAAGATGGAGCTAGACCTAAAAGGTAGAATGGAAGTACTGTGTAGGGGCACAATCATACACATAAATTTCAACTCAAGCTAAAACAACTCAAGATCCAAATTAAGAAATGGGACAAGTAAGAGTTTGGGAACGTCTAGAAAGAACAAAAAAATCTCCAAGGTAGCATGCAATAAATTCAACAAAGAATCATACAAGAAGGTAGATCAGAAATCTTGGTAGGGACTGAAGGTCATCTGTTGAATCAGTTAGAAGAAAGAAGGAAATAATAAGAAATCCTATGGAAACAAAAATCTTGAATCCATTGGCTCCTTGAGAGAGAACAAAACACAAGGTTTTTCCATAAGGCAATGATCTAGCATGGACAACATAACCACATATTCTCCCTTAAGGATGGGGTGCAGAATCGACTGGTTCAACATGAAGAGATGGAAAAGCTAGTGGTCAACCATTTCCAGAACCTTCTCTCAGAACCAGACTAGGACCGATCAAATGTCGTTGCATAAGTCACGCGACACATCCCTCAGGTAATCTCTCATGAAAAGAACATGGCCCTGATGTGGGTAGTGAATCTAGAGGAAATAGACAAAGTAGTTAAAGGAATGACAAAGAACAAAGCCCTTGGACCAGATGGGTTCACAGCGGAATTCTATTACGCAACATGGAAATTTATTCGAACGGACTTTCTTGATGTGGTGGAGGAATCAAGGAGAAATTAGAAGGTCTGTCTGAATCTTGCTTCCATTTTTATTTCTTTAATCCCTAAATCTGCCAAATTGAAGGACCCCCATGGTTTTAGACCGATTTATTTATGTAATATTATCTATAAAATCATAACTACGGTCATTGTCAAATGCCCAAACCCCCTTTTTTTAGTGGTCATTTCACCGGAACAATCTAGATTTGTGGAAGGTTGCCAAATCATGGATGGCATCATTACCTCTCAAGAAATGATTCGTTCCCTAAATCTCCTGGTATGATGATTAATCTTGAAATTTACAAAGCCTATCATCATCCAAGTTGGCCCTACCTGATGAGTGTTTTGAAGTCATTTTGTTTCGAGCAACGTTGGGTAAACTGGGTCTTCTCTCTGGCATCAACCCCGGTGTCCCCCATATTTCTCAATGGCGCTCCATCCATAACCTTTAATCCTACTCGGGGCCTCAAACAAAGGGACCCATTTTCTCCATTCTTCTTTATCTTATTTGTTGAGGAATTGGGGAGATTTTTAAAATCGATGGTTTGTTCCTCCCATATTAAGGGTCTTATACCTTGGGGCTCCGATTTACCCATCACCCATCCACAATTTATGGACTACATAATGTTATTCTTCCATGTTTCTTTAAGGAAAGCCTGAAAAATCAAAGAAATTATTTCAAGAGTTTATGTCTACTCCAGGTATGTTGATTAACAATGAGAAATCAAACATTTTCCTTTTTGAATATCGCTAGAGTGACCTAATCTTTCATGGCCCACCTATTGGGATTTAGTATATGGACACTACTTATGAATTATCTGGGTATGACTTTAGCATATAACTCCTTAAATACCTCCTGCTGGCAGGAACACCTCGTTAAAATCCAATCAAAGTTGGGTGGATGGGCATTATGCGCCCTCAACTTGGTGGGTAGAACTATTCTTCTAAAAGTTGTCCTTCAATCCATCCGAATTTACCATCTATGTAGTATGGTAGCCACTAAAACCTCTTGTTCAACCATGGTAGATATTTTCAAGAAATATTTGTGGCAAGGGGCTCAGAAAGTAATGAAATGGGCCCTAGTATCTTGGAACACTCTAACCCTTCCTAAGATGGCTAGAGGCTTAAGTCTCAGAGACCCTTACACCTTAAACAAAGTTATGGGAGCCAAGTTATGGTGGAGATGGTTAAAGGGTGGCCCTGATTTATGGAAGAAAATATGATCTTGAAAATATGGAATGGGAATCCAACCTAAATATATCCTTAGATACAGGGACCCCCCTCAAGGATCTGCAGTTTGGAACTTTGCAGTAGAGAATAGGGATCTAATAAATCAACATTTTTTCTAGGAAATCAGAAATTCCTACATAGCTCTCTTCTAGCAAGACTCTTGGCAACAAAATGTAAAATTATTCATCTGATAGGACCTTGGAGACATTTTCCTGTATAAAAATAGTAGGAATTTCTATACGGTGGACCACTTCTAGAGAGCCTCTCCCTAAAGCTCAAGACGGCATAAATGGAAAGAGTCTAGGGACTGGACAAATTCCCCTCCCTTAGAGCAATGGAAAATCATGGATCAGGAAATCCAATCAAGAACAATAATGTATCACGAGGGGGAAGACATCATGCGATGGGGATATTCGACTAAGGGCACATTTAGCATCAAGGAAGAATATAGCGTTAAAGTGAAAGAACCCCAAAGCCACCAATGTCCTCTCTGGAAGAAGATTTAAATGAGTAAATTATGGAAAAAAATTGTTCAATTTCTATGGTTGGTATACCATGGGAGAATCCTTACATGGAGCCAGCATCAAAAGTGTAGTCAACAGGGCCTTTCATGTTTCATTCTATGTGCCCAACACAATGAACACCTTTAACACTTATTAAACACTTGTCCTTTTACAATCCAAAAATGGAACTACCTCGGGAACTTGGATAGAGACCCATAGAGCATCAAAGAAACGATAATCCAATGGTACAAAGGTTATATCTTCTTGATCTCCATTGTAAATCAAGCATGCAATTTAGGTTTGGGTTTCCTCATATGGGCCATATGGAAGGAAAGGAATAGCAAAATTTTCAAAGATCGACAGAAATCTCAAGAGGTAATATGGGCAAGGATTATGTATAATATAAGAGAGAGTATTATATCGTAAAAATGACACTCAGATGACTGGAAAGTTGCTATAGTTGAATAAATAATTTTGAAGTTGTTGAACTTATCAGCAAGTATGATAGCTCATAGCTCATGGAAATTTTTTATTCCCCCCATGTCATCACATGTTCATTTCACAAGGCCCCCATAAGGTTTTATTAAACTAAGATTTGATGGGGATTCAAAAGGAATCCTAGGAATGTCAAGCTTGGTGGTCTATTTACAGATTATTAAATGAAAACTAGACTTGTCTTCGCTATAGATTGTGGGTATGATAGTAACAACGAGCCAGCATTCAGTGCAACCAAACGAGGCCTCCTCATAGCTCCAAAAATAGGGTTTAAAATGCTATTGATTGAAGGTGATTCAAGACTGGTGGTGGAGATAATTAAGAAACTAATTTAGAGCTCCCACTAGGAAAAAATGAGTCACAGTTGGTGCATATCTCATTTATTGCATGAGGTTGGAGAGATCGCGCCCTCATTCGCTATCTCCTAACCTCACATGTGAGACATGAAGGAAATAACGTTGTCGATTTCTTAGCAAATTGGAGTCGTGCTCATCCGAGAATATGTCTAGAAATGGTATGACCACCAAACCCTTTGGAGGATGATCTAGTTCCACTCCAAGGTGTCCTGGAGAAAGATAAAATGGATAGTCATCGATAGAAGGTGAGCAGGAATCACCTTCCTCGATTGGGGTGTGAGTCGGCCCCAGTGGGCTTGTCCTGACACAATGATTAATGTGAATCCTCAAGATCGTGCCAGCCACCCTCTACATGCATGTAACACTTGGAGTGGTGGTGGTATGCATGAAGTGCTTAATGCCATAGCTCGAAGGTGGAAGAGGTTTAAGGACACTTAGAGTGGCAAGAATTATGTTCGTCTTGTTATGTAAGGTAGCCTGTGAACTCACACTCCTATGTATCTAGTGTGAGAGGGGGATTCTAGGTAACTAGAGGTTGTCGTCATCTTTAGGTTTTGACAACATTCACTAGTATGTTTTTGGTCTTAACTCAACAAATGTTGTTAATATGGAGCAGTCAATTCAACCTTCGATCAATGATATGTATATGTCTGAGTTATGGGGTGATGGGAACTGGAAGTGCCTCAGGCATGGCTTTGCTAGGTTAATGGTCAGGTCTATGTCCACTGTCTTACTTATCCCAATGTCTGTAGAGTATGGTATATGGTTGTATCGCATGGATGCATGAATGACCGGGGTGCTAAAGGGTATTGAATGTGGATGTCCCCCACATGTGGACCTGAAAGAGCTGAAAGGGGTTTGGTTCTATGGAGAACTGGGTTTAGTTCTAGGCTATTTTGGCCTAGAGAGAGCTCGTAGTGGAGCTAGGCATTCAGGGAACTCTAGCTATACCCTCTGTTGGCAAAGGGGCAAAGGTGGAAGAACCATGATGGCCAGTTTATGTGTCAGTCTAGTCTTGTGGAATAAAATCTCCTGGGTTGGGAATTTCTATTTAGATAGAGGTCAATTCTAGTTTCAGAGTTGGGTATGGCTTGATACCAAGAAATTTAATCTAGTATTTATGTATGGGGTTTTTATTTCAATAGCTTCGGTATTCTGTATGTAGTTGTATTAGAAGGGTTTTGGTGGGCTACTGGCTCAGAATAGTTGCTCACTCGATTTCCCTTTCAATTATTTTTATAATATTTGGTGGTGTAGTTAATAACCTTTGGAAAGTGTCACTATAATGTTGAGGCCCTGGAAATGGTAGGCATGTCTAGTTCATCTAGGCTCTGCAATGTGCAGAGGAAGACGATTGAAAACAGTGGCACCCTAATCCTATGTTGGCATCCAGTTAGTATCAAAATGTTGCATGGGTTCCTTACATGGTTGGATTCATTTCAATTTGATTTAGCAAGTCTGCAATTTGGGTGCAACATTTGGTAGTGTCAAACACGCAAAATATGACCTTGTTCTAGTGGGTATCCGAAGTTGACAAAAGATCAGTCTTTGTTAGGGACCAACAATAGCATTGCTAGAGAAAATGGTCTAAGGAAAAATGTAAGTGGAGGTTGAGGAAGGGGTAAACAAAGGAAGGGAATTGCATTATCGAGAAGCCAACCCAACTCTTCTAGTGAGACGAATGGGGAAGGTCATGGGTGTAAGTCCTCTCACATAATTGAGGAAGTGACCCAAGCTTACCATGCCAGTAGCTCCAACCCGATTAGGTAATTGATTGTAGAGTGGTAAGATGAGATTTGACAGACCACATAGGACTTTGAATTGGATATGGATGAGTGGCAAGGAGTGGCCTGGGATCTAGGCCACACTCGTGGAAGAGTAACCCAATAGAAGCAGAAAATTCACCTGTTCTAGAAGATTAAGAGAATTCTGGTGAAAACTTTAGAGCAGCGTCCTCCTGACATGCATGTAGCCCCCCGTTGGCAGTCAGATTATACTAAATAATTTCAAAAAATTTAGTTTCAATTGCAACAATAGAGTGGTTGGATGAGCCAAATTGAGTAGCATATCCCTTTGCATACCCCATACAGAATTGTCGGGTTCCACTATGAAGGACCCTGCTCTGGTGGATTCATCTTGTTAACCAAGAAATCCCTTCTATGGATAGAAGCGATCCCTCTAGCCCAATGTGTGGGTCTAGTAACAATCATGGAAAAATAAGAAAATTTCCCCAAACTATATTAGAATGACAAATGAGAAAGGGATATGGCCTACCTCTCTCTTTTGCACTCGACCCTTTATGATCCAGGCTCGCTCCTTGATATTTCTGGTGTTCGAATACATGAAAGAGAGATCAAAAGGAAACAACAAGAGAAATCATGGAATATGCATCCAAATGCAAGTTATACAATGGATCAAGGAATTCTACTAAGAAAACTATCATAGATAAGATTATGGGAAGAAAAACATGCTTTGTTTTAATGATTAAATCAAAGAGGGAAGCGTACAACTAGTGCCTTGATGTTGAAGGCCTCCTTCAGGATGGTTCCAAGTCCAATCCAAAATTAAAAAGCTCTCCTTTCCTCTCTCACCAAAATGGTAGCATATAGGAAAAATTGAGGAGAAGAATGGAAACCAACAATGACCAATCTTATGAGGAAAGTGAAGCACAAATTTATAGTGATGAAGAGGAGGTTAGAGAACCACTAAATGGGGAAGAAGGTCCTTATCCCAAAGGTAACATCCCTAAAGGTAGGATCAAAGGCTCTAAATGGGAGTACTCGAACATATCTTCATCCAACAACTACCAGCTCAATGTTCTCAACGCTTCTAGTAAGAGAATTTTCTTCTCCATTTTTATAGAAACTTCCTGAAGAGGATTAGAGCAGATTTTCCTATCAAAGTCACACTGTCAACACTAGTCACTAGTTAGATAGAAGGTTACCAATACGGATTTACCTAATAAAAGTAGCGATGGTCTTGCAACTTAGGGTTTTTCACAAGTTTTTCCAGAATTACTTCAAGATAGTAGTTCTCCATCTCTTCAGGGATGTATTGATAATATAATTCATGGTGAATGAGTTTACACATTTTTTGTTGCTTTATAACATTTGCGACAACAATGGCACAAAGGATGAAACTTCGGGTAAAAATTTGGGAATGTGACAAAATATTGTGTAACACATGCCCCCTAAAGCATGAAATCAAAGCAAAAAGTGATGGTTGAAGGGATTTATCAATTAAGGTAAGGAACTTGGAAGACCACCATTAGGAGACCTACAAATCAAATGTCATACAATATATGACATCTCTGATATATACACATGTCTGATAATACATCAGAATAGGCATCAAAATATAATACATGAATCCACGATATGGATGCAACCATTTGTCTGAAAAGGATCATGTCTATAGATCCACAACATGGACACAACCATTTTTATGAAAAGGATTATGTATACAATCATGAATACTCAATAACTCCTAACAACATGGATTTTAGCAAATGAGAGCCAAGGTCTTTATCTACCTGATCCAACCAAAGTACAAACCTTACCATGTGAATTAATGTGTCGGAGTTGAACATGGTAGAAACCACCTAATTACTAGTCAATGATGTAAATCGTTAATAGGTACGAGAGAAGCCACCAATAATGACAATGGCTTTCAAGGTACAACAGCACAATCCACAAGTGTGAAAAAGGAAGCTAAAATCAAACGCTCACAAAATAATTCGATCAAAGGCAAGTGATGTGAACCTACTGTTGAATGCAAAGAACCTTCCATTGAGGCATGCAAGCTCCAAGGTACTGAAAGGGAGTTTCTAGATCACTTTCCTGGATAATGAGCTGAAGTGGACAGGAAGTGATCTATCTAAGGAGGGCTATAATGTTTCCCACATCATTTACACGAAACGAAGGACTTTGTAAGTTTTATGAGGGTGATTCATGATTGTATAAGAGAAGGTAAAATGGGGTATAAGAGGTTTGAATTTGTAGACAGAACTTCTCTTGAACATATCAATGGCACGACTCCATAATTTCGCAGCATTTGACTCAAAATTGGATCAATGGTCATCATGACGATAGGAAATGATAAAATGAGAGGAAAATGGATTTCCCAAACCCCGGAAGGTAAGTGACTAAGTGAGGATATCCCAAACCCGACACAAAATGCAAATTAGTTTCATGTTCAAGAGCGACATGTTTCCTTTCATACAGAATACAAGACACATTTACTTCCATTTTTCCCATGTTATTTCTAGCGAGTACCTATTTATTTTTAATCCAAATCTTGAAGAGGATACCATATGCTTTTCATATAAGTTCAACCTTCTGATGAATCCATCCTAGTAATTTTAACAAACCCTAGGAAGGAGTAACTCGATCTTTTCATGGTGACAAGTCCTGTGTTGTTTAAGTTTTATGAGTTCGATGGAGGGGTAACTTGACATCATTTTCATGTTTAGAGAGTGTTAAAAAGAGGTGAAAAACAAAACTCCAAAGGTCCCTTTTCATAGATAGTCTCTTGAATCTGAAAAGGTAGAAAACAATATTCGAGAGAACCTCTTAGCCATGTTTGAATAAGGTATTCCTTTTTCGTAGCTAGTCCATCTCAGTCCAAAAAAGGGTTTAACTTATACTGAGAAGATGTCTTTTCATGTACTTTTACAAGTTTGAAAAGGCAAGTGCTTGACAATATTTTTATATTTTTGGAGTGTGAAAAGAGCTAAAAGAGGAATCCACCTAGAGGAATGAGTGGTATAGAAGGATAGAAACTAGTTCTAGCCATGATGGAACTTCTCAAAACATGTAAGGTAAAGAGGATAGCTAATAATACCACTCATCGTAGATGTTCCCCAAGCAAGGGTAAAACAACCAAGTGAAAGCCTATGATCGGCCAAAGAGATAGTGACGATGGAATGAAAAAACCAAGGATCATCTAGAAAAAAAAGCTGATAAAATAGTAATTGTGATAGATAAATAGGGAAACGGTTTCATTTTTACACAAGCTTGAAACATGGGAAACTATACTTGAGGATACTTGAAAATGGTTTCATTTTTTCACAAGCTTGAAACATGAGAAAAAAACTATGCTTGGATTTGGTTTCATTTTTACACAAGATTGAAATAAAGATAAACTATGCTTGAGATGAGTTTGCATGCCCCCAGCATAATGAGAATTCGAGGTACATGTCCCCCAAGTTTCATTTCATTCAGCGAAGGAGATTACTGGTTACTAATAGGTGGATGGAATGGAGGCTCATTTACGAGATCAAGTGATTCAAAGACTTGACTAGGATTTTACGGGATCTAATCAAATAATCAAATTGGAAGGGGATTTGTTTCATTTTTTAACGACCTTGACACAAGAAAATAACCATGCTCATGACACCTTATTTCATCTCTTTAGTGAGATTGAAACAAGAAAAGAACCATGCCCATGATACCTTATTTTATTAATGAGCTTGACACAAGTAAATGAACCATGCTCATAGGGAACTATTTAGTTTTTTAATGAGGTTGACATAATAAAATAACTATCCTCATGGGAACCTATTTCATATTTTAATGAGGTTGACATAGTAAAAGAACTATCCTCATGGGAACCTATTTTATTTTTTAATGAGGTTGACATAGTAAAATAACTATCCTCGTAGGGACCTATTTCATTTTTTAACGAGGTTGAGATAGTAAAAGAACTATCCTCATGGGGACCCATTTCATTTTTTAACAAGGTTGACATAGTAAAAGAATATCCTCATTGGGGAACTAATTCATTTTTTAACAAGGTTCACATAGTAAAATAACAATCCTCATGACACCTATTTCATTTTTTAACAAGGTTGACATAGTAAAAGAGCTATCCTCATGACACCTATTTCATTTTTTAATGAGGCTAAGATAGTAAAAGAACTATCCTCATGACACCTATTTCATCTTTTAACGAGGTTGACATAGTTAGAGAATTATCCTCGCGACGTTGATCATGGACTATAAGAGACCATGGCTCCAAAGAGGTTCTCATCAGATGGGAGAACAAAACTTTGGAAGGGATACCTGTCAAGGGATCTAATGGAAATATCGTGTTCCAATATCCCTAGTACATGATGCACTATATCACTAACTAGATCATCAGTTGACGCGGGCATGGAATAGGTGGCACATAATTAACATTTCCCAAGGAAGATGCCACTTGCGCGTAAGGACCATTAATGGAAGATGGTTGATTAGGAGTTGAATTAGGACCAACGAACGAAAGTTGATCAATGGCCACAATTCTTCCTTGATGCAAGAAACATATGACACAAAAGAGACAAGAGACAAGAGCTCCCATGAGATAAACATAGTCACGACCAAGGAGTAAATTAAAATCCAAAGGGCCTTGGAAAACCATCATGTCAAGATAGAAAATTTTTCCTCCCAAAGTAATGGTCAACTTAGGAAGGATCCCTAACGGTTGACTATTTCCTCTATTAAAGGCTAACAAATTCTAGGTAACGGGCACAAGCCGCAGAGAACCTAAATATTGCCAAGTAGTTGAAGGTAGAATACTAACAGATGCGGCTTCATCTATGATTGTGCCTGGTACAGGTATATGATAAGACTTAACTATGATCTGAAAAGGCACATGAGAATGAAGACGATATCCTGCCAGTCGACTCCAATCAAAGAAAGTGACTAGACTACTTGGAGGGCGTGCCATCAGAATGAGAGGCAACCCTCTTGAATTATGGGAACAAGAGGATCGCCCCCCTGTACCATGGGAATAGGAGGATTTCCCCCTTGCACTGTGGGAACATGAGGATCTCCTTCTAATTATTTGGAATATGAAGACACCAGAAGAACTTGAGCAGTTTGAACTTCACTCTATACAGGATAGATCTGATCAACTAGAAGAGGAATTAGGTCAACCATTTTCTCAACCAATGGTTTTTCGGGAATGGAATCATGGGGTTCAACTTCAAAGAGAGTGGGATTGACTAGAGATGAACTATGATCAATCACCTAGTCAACTAGTGGAGGGTTGAGGGAAATTTTCCAATAACCAGTTGGAAGACAAGGTTGAGAAGTGGCAAGTTTATCAAACACTTTCAAGGATTCATCCATACAAGGACAAAGGTGAATAGAATGATTCCCTTCACATAACATATAGAGAAATTTAACTTTTCCCTTTTTATCATGGTTTTTTCTGTCACTAGTTAAAAGTTTATCATCAACATGATCTTTAGAGGTTGATGATGAAGGTTGACAGGAACCTACGAACCACACTACTAAGACCTTGGGAATACCAGGGAAATCTCTAAGAAGGCTTTCATCCTTACATAGAATGCAAGGGAATTTCACTTTGCAAGGATGATTGGAAGATTTTTCAACATCAGTTGAATCGATAGCAATGACTGCTTAGTCGACCGTTTGCTTATTTTTCTTCTTCTTCTTATCCGCCTGGTTACTAGCTTGCAGGCTTTCACAAGATGAAGAGGAAGAAGAGGAACAAGACCAAATATGGAAAGAAGGTAAAGGGTGAACTTTAAGATCGACCATTGCTAATACTTCTAAGGTGGAGGAGAGCATGGTTGAGGAGCAGTTTGGACATTCAAAACCATAATGGTCGAAATAACCAAACTGGAAAACCAATGATAAACCTAGGAAGGGACAACGTTGCCATATAGGGAGCACCAAAATTTCCAAAAGAAGGAAAAGGACTAGGATTATTGTGAAAGGGATTTCCTTAGTTTGTAGACTTAGGAACTATTGCCATTAGTCTCAACCTAAGATCTACTAAGGATTATTTCCATAGGAAGGATATTATTTCGTAGTCAATTAATTTTAGAAATTATTAACAAATAAATAAAAAATGGGTAACTAGGAAAAATGGTTTACCAAGTATCCATGAATCACTATATATACCTTGGTGGAACCAAGGACTTACCGTACCACAACCATTCTCCCCGAATGTTGTGTTTGGTGTATCACGTCTATAAGGTAGCTGATTCGGTTACCTGTGGCTAAAGGATATCAACCTAGTGGGGTATCCCAATATATACGTGACGGTACAGGGAGCATAACTCTATTTTAGCATTGTCTAATGTGCAACCAGTCAATGAGAGCGTTCCCATATACTTATCGTACCTATAGTGCCTTTTATATACCTAAAAGTACTCAAGAACGATCCTATATACTTCTATACATGGAATGGGATATCACCCCCACGATACAATACTAGAAAATAAAGACAACTACTAGGTTTATAGACATCGGAATGCGTCTCTAGCCTAGACCTCTAAATATTTTTCATTAGTGACAAATGCTCCTTAGGTTAATTAAGGTAAATTTTAAGTTTATCTTGAATTACGTTTCAATTTTATGGCTCAAAGTGATGTCACATGAACACCTAAGATGCAGCTATATGAGAAAAATATTATTTTCCAATTTGATGAAAGCTAAACTAGTAAGGGGAGATATTTGAAAAAATGATGCAGCAACTAGTAATGCAGCAAACAAAATGCCCTTAACTAGTTTTTTACTTTCACTTCCCAAATGCAACTTTTCTAAAATAAAATGATTTTCACTTTTACTAAGATGCACTTATATGAACTTTCACTTTTCCTTTTGTTTTGAATGACTTAATGCACCTAATGCACTCTTTATCTTTCAATAACCAAAAAATGTGATCTATTTTCTATGATGAATCTAAAAAAACAAATTTTCAATGCAACTAATCTAATACACTTTTACGAAAAATAAATTTTTGAAATGAAAACAAAATAAATGCAAGATCAATTTCTTTTATGATTGCAAAAGAACTACTAATGCTCAATCAACCACAGACTAGTATTTTCCCAATCATTCAAGCAACAAACAATGATTTTAATTTACTCAAAACATCAAAAACTAAATCAAAATTTCACTTTTACTACTTAAATGATGGGAGTGACTTTTGCACACCACAAAGAAATTGAAAGCAAACAAACAGAATCTGTTGCACACAGAGCAGGGAAATGACTTCAAAGACCATGACACACTAGAGTTTTCAACAGAAACCCTAAAAGTTTGACATTCAAGGCCCAATGCTACTTTATATAGAAAAACTCGTGTTGACATGGTTATCAACACTACTTTTCATAGCAAAACCCATGCTGGCAGCACTACTTTTCATAGCAAAACCCGTGCTGGTCTTCAGTGCAGGTAAACAGTGGAATACTTGGTTTTTAGTGTGATTGTATAGGGAAAAACATGCATTGTTAGCACAATTGTCACTGATAAAACACATACTGAGCGAGGAAATTTTAGGAAAAACAAGAAAAGTTTGGGAAGAAACTCTAGACCAGATACCCTAAAACACCAACAATTCAAAGCACATATTGAAAATCAATCAAAACAAAGGGTCATTCAGTGGTTGGCCAAACTTTACGAGAATGAAAAAAAATGAAAGGGGGATGAAAAGGGTGTAGGCTTCCCCAGTGAAGTTGCCAATTTATTTACCAAGCAATCCCTTCCATGGATAGGAGTGATCCCTTTGGCCCAATGTGTGGGTCTAGTAACAACTGTGACAAAACAAGAAAGGTCTCCTATGCGCTTGACCTTTTATGATCCAGGCTTGCTCCATGTTATTTCTTCTATTTGAATACCTGTAAAAGAGATAAAATGACAACAACAAGATAGATCATAGCATATGAATCCCAATGCAAGTTATACAATAGATCAAGGAGTATTGTACTAAGAAAACTATCATAGAAAAGCTAATGGGAAGTAAAGAATGATTTGTATTAATGATTAAATCAAAGAGGGAAGCATAGAACTGGTGCCTTGATGTTGAAGGCCTCCTTTAGGATGGTTCCAAGTCCAAGCCAAACTTAACAAGCTCTCCTTTCCTTTGTCACCAAAATGGCAACATCTAAGCATAGTCGAGCAGAAGAATGGAAACCAGCAATGACCAACACATTGAGGAAGGTGAAGAATTGATTAATAGTGATGGAGAGGACGTTATAGATCCACCAAAGGGGGAAGACGGTCCTTATCCCAAAGTTAATATCCCTAAAGGTAGGATTAAAGGATCTAAATGGGAGTACTTTACCATATCTTCATCCAACAACTACCAGCGCGTCATTCTCAAGGCTTATAGTAAGAGAAACTTCTGCTCCATTTTTGGAGAAAATGCCTAAAGAGGATTAGCGTGGGCTTTCCTATCAAAATTCACGCTATTGGCGCTAGTTTCTAGATAGACAAAAGGTTACTAGCACGTATTTACCTACTAAAAGCAGCATTGGTCTTGCAAATTATGGATTTTCACAAGTTTTCCATAATTGCTTCAATACATTCATTCTCCATCTCTTCAGGGATATATTGAGCATATAATACATGGTGAACGAGGTTACACATATTTTATCGCTTTACAAAATTTGTAATGACAGTGGCACAAAGGATGACACTTTGGGTACAATGTTGGGAATGTGACAAAATATTGTGTAACACAACTGATGATGAGTAGCGACAGTGCATCTTTGTTTTTGCATTTTGATTCTTCTAGAACCAAAGTTTTAGACTTCTTAACATTTATGTTTATAGCTATCTAGAAAATAGGAAGTATAAAGACTCTTAGGTTTATATAGCATGGTTGGATAAACTTATTATTTTTTGCTTATGGATGGCATATTTTGTGGTTAGGTGGCCAATAGACCTGGTTCCCCTCTAGGTAGGTTAAGGGCACCTAACTCTCAGACATATGGATCTAACCTACTTTATTTTTTAAAATTAATGGAAAGGTACCACCAAACATACATTTTTTTCTAATTAAAATTTAACTAGTAAATATGAATAAATTATAATATCAATGATCTGGTTTATAAAGATTTATATATATTTCATTATAGCATTATATTAAAAGTGTAAAAAAAATATTAACCTAACTCTTTAGCATTATATTAAAAGTGTAAAAAAAAATTAACCAAACTCTTACAAATACTTATTCTCAAAACCCTATTTTAGATTAAAAATATAAAATATTAATTTTTTGAAGAAATATACAACAATAAAATACTATAAATTTGAAATATTTAAAAATTTAAAAATTTATTGAAATAAAATGAACCCATTAAAAAAAAATTAACATCTAACTGTCATCTTCCATTAAAAATGTGTAAACATGGAGGAGCCTTAATATATTGGGCACACCAGAGTAGTTGCATTTCAAAGATCTTAATGTCTATGGTTATTACACTAGAAGGGAAATAAAGAAACACTCCAACCAAGCGCTTAAAACAATTGGCTTAAAGAGAAAGAAGTCCAGACTATTTCTTCATTCAACCTTAACACAAAGCATGAATGCATTCAACCCCAACATAACTAATTTGATCATGAACGTTAAGAATCCTTTGATTCAGTCTCCAGCCGACGTTTAAATGTCACTGAGGCTGTAGGAAACCATTGATTGCATTATTTATTTCTTGCTCATATATTTGCATAGGAGGCAACAAAAAAGAAACAAGAACAAGGAATCCTTCAAAGGCATTCATGGAAGGCCTTGATAAAAACGAAACGTTTAATGATTCGAGATAAATAGGAAAAGCATATACTACCTTTCCCCATCCAAAATATATTTCTTTGAAATCCATCAAAATCTTGGAAACGTGTGACATGCAATAAACACCAATGGATTTATAATCTGGACACCCATTTAGCTCCACCAGATCAATTAAATATTGCAGGAATTCTTCCGATACCCTTTGTTTCCCTTCATTGATCAATTCCATGGCGAAGGACAAAGTTTGATGAGTGAGATCCATAGATTTTGACCTAGCGTAAGCAGTTGCTACCAAATTTCCATAGTACCCTTGGAAGAGGTGGTTGAATTCGAGAACGCTCGTTGTAGGGAAATACAATTGTGGAAATGTAGTTGTCAGGGATATCAAAAGTATTTTCTCTGGATCACCACACAGATCAATATTAGTTTGAATGGGGTGGGATGCTTCACCCCGTGTCTGCATGGCTTCTTGAAGCTACATTTTCCTTTGAACCAAAATAAAATTATTTGAATCTCATTTCCTCTTGTGTTGCAGGCACTTGCAACATTGATTCGTGAACATTCATGGACCCCGGGGTGATTCACCATTAGTTTCTTTCTGTTACAAACTGGAGGAACCCCTGGGCTTGCTGCGCCTTTTGCTATTTCACCCAAAGCCTTAGGATATTAGGTGATTCCAACACCATTGGTCACACAGTGGCTATAACTCAAACCTAACATGAAGCCTTTGCATTTTAAGCGCATTACCTGAGAGTAAAAACACCAATTTACACAACTCAAATTTATTAATTCGTTTACACCTTGATTACAGCTGAAACTCAAAAAATTATTTGATGTTAGTTAATAATGTGAGCTAATGCTCCCAGCATAAATTGATATTACCCAAGTAACCCATATTCATTTTGATACAGTTTTTTCATGCATTTCAAAGAGTATTTTGAATTACAAATATTTTTCAGTCTACAAAGTTAATAAAGGTTTGCAGCTCAAGAATTGAGCTCTCAAATGTTGATGTTGACATAATCTGGTTCAGGTTAGATATATATCTCATGGAGATGATGAGTAGTAGCCGCATGGTGTTTGCTGGATTCATCCTTGATTCTTAGGCCAAGTTTGAGCGTCGTGTGCATTCTGGAAATGAACGTGTTTGGCTCCTCCACTCTGGACCCCGAGGTAACCAAAGCGGCTTCATGCAAGAACATTACTAGATCCTTCACCGCTTTTTCATGCTGGTCAGCCTCAGATCTCTTTCTCAGTTCCTCCATGATGGCGTTCTCCGGGTTGATCTCCATCATTTTCTTGATGGACATGTACGACGAGATGGAGCTGTTGTGGAGGGCTTTGGCCTTCATTATGGGGACAATTTCAAACTAAAATCGGGTTACAAGATGAATGGCACAGATTCATTTTCAAATTTCAAACCAGGTTATAATATGAATGGCAGGATTCAAGCTCGTGTTTTGGAGTGTTTCCAAATTCAAATGAGTGTACCATGGGCTCTTGGATGGCGGGATGGTATTAATTTTAGAAGTGTGCAATAAGACATCGTCATTTAGAGATTTAGTAGGCGTCGATTTGCATTGATGCTTGGTCCCTCCGCTTGTCACATCTCAGATGAGGCCTCCTAGTGCGTGTATGGTTGAATAGGCACTATAGGGTGGATTAAACGCCCTATAGCATGTAGGTTAGTTGTTGCCTTTTACTTCTGCCGAAAGACTCTGTCATAAATGCATAAAGACAAATTATTAAATGCTTAAAGAAAAAGCGGTGGTTGTTCATAGGCTCTCGACAGAAGACGAAGGTCGGTGAGATCCTTCTCCTTAAAAGAATGCTTTCAGCGTACTTAAAATAATTGTTTGAATCAATTTTATTTTTAAACTAGTAATTGTTTCTAGAATGAATCAATTTTATTTTTAAACTAGTAATTGTTTCTAGAAGTGCATTGTATGAATAACAGATTTGGAATTTGATTATTTTTAAAATCGAAATCACTAAACATTAAAAGATATTATTTCTAATAAAGTAAATCTTATATAAAGATGGAAATTGATCTTGTCCAGGCCAACAACTCGTTTCCGAGGCCACACAATGAGTTTACCTTCTCTAATATCTTCAATAAGTTTTGTGAAGGGCGTTGTCTGACAAACGTAGTACTGGATTTTCCAAGAATGAAGAAGGGGACAAGTTTAGAAAGTTCAACCCTAACTTTGGCAGGGTGGGATATGTTCAGTATTTTTAATGAGACAAGACCATCCATGGCAGACAGAAGAGTTCCACTTACGTTATTGTAAGATAAATCGAGGTTCCTAAGCTAATTAAGACTCCCTACCTCTAGTGGAAATTGCTGAGTCAATCTGTTTATGCTCAAATTCAATGCAATCAACAGACTTGTAAGGTTCTTGATTGTAGGAGGGATAGGATCTCCTATATGGTTTCCTCCAAGATTGAATTCTCACAGTTAGTGTAACTTGAAGAATACCACTGGAATGTTTCCATATAGTTGGTTCTCCTTGATAATAATACGCTCCATTCCGGTAATGTTTGAGAGTTGAGCTTGTATTGAACCATCCAAAAGGTTAAAACCCAAATCAAGGAAATGAAGTTGTTTGCAATCACCAAAAGGAGGTAGAGAACCAACAAGGTAATTTGAGGATAACTTCAGGACTTCCAGATTTGATAACTGCCCAAATTCTCTTGGTATATTTACTGTCATATTATTCATCGAAAGGTCTATATATCTAAGATTATTACATTTCCCTGGCCTTGAGTTGATTTTTCGTTCCATATGATCCAAATAAGAAATCATAAAAGGTTTCGAACTAAGAAAATCTGGGATAACACCACTGAGATTATTGTTATTAACTATCAATCGTTTCAAAGTGGGACATTGGCCAATTTGGGAGGGAATAGATCCTTGGAGAATATTGTTTCCAATGGCAAGAATATATAGCCTACCAGAATTACATACCATCGTGGGTATTATGTCGTTGAATTGATTCCATGTTAATTCAGTTACAATAAGCTCGCTTCCTTTTGCACCTAATGTAGGTGGGATTTCCCCTAAGAGTTGGTCATGGTGGAGATCCAATATTCTAGATGCTTCAGGTTGCTAATAGCTACTAATATGTTTTCCACAGGGTTGTTCTTATAGAGAAGTACTTCTTCTAGATTCTCTAATTGTAAAATATCCACATGAATGGTTCCATTGAGAGAATTTTCAAATTTTCTAATGGAATAGTCCTCTCAAGATAATTGTATTCAACCTCAATTTTGTCATATTCTTACAGTAGCTAAGATCTTTGGCGATATAGCCACTAAACATATTTTTAGACAAATGAAACAATTGTATATTTTGCAAGTGACCCAACTCTAATGCTATCGATGCATATAACTGATTTGTATTCAACTTCAATCCTGTCAATTGTGTACAGTTATGAAGCTCCTTAGGGATGGAGTCGCTGAGCAAATTTTCGAACAAGTGAAGTAGGCTCAGATGTTGCAACTAACGAAGCTTAAATTGTATCAATCCCTCCAATTTATTTGTATTCAACCTCAATTCTTTTAATTGTGTGCAAGTGCTAAGCTCTTTAGGGATAGAACCCTTCAACGAATTATTGAACAAGTGAAGAAACTTGAGATTCTGCAACCGACCTAGCTTGGATTGTATTGATCCATTAAGGTTATTTGTATCTAATTTGAGATTTGTTAATTCTGTGCAATTGGAAATTTATTTAGGGATGGAAAAAGTGATGACATTCTCAAAAGAAGTTAGCACATTTAGACTTTGCAACTAACCCAATCTCAATGGTAATAATCCCTTTGTAAATGTGTTAGAAAACCTGCACAGATGAATCTAGCTAGTAAAGGTTGAACACACAGCTTTGCAGAGCAAAAACACTAAAAGAAAATCGAAAGAATAAAAGAATGATTCATTAGAAAATAGGTTACAATGCTCATGATATAGCATTATTGGGTAAAGATCCCAAGGTAATGCACCATAGTGGTGATCAATGAGAAGACTCAACACCTACAACAAGTTCCGGAGATAACTAACTAGTTGCGGAGTGAAAGGAGCAAATCAGGGAGTAAATCATGCAGAAGAACTAACTAGTTGCGGAGTTAAAGAAGGAGCAAATCAAGGAGCAAATCATGCAAAATGAATCTTGCATGTAGTCCCATGCTCTAACTAAGAGTCTGCATGTAGGTTTGTAGTAGTTCCAACACCCCCCATGAACACCACTATGGGGAAGAATGGAAAATGGGCCCTGGAAACTAAGGCCAAAGGTCACCCAAAATATAGTGCAACTTGTACTAAAATTGAGGAAAGAGGGAAAACCTCGTGGGAAAAACCCCCTCTCAAAATCAATGTAATCAAAACGAAGGAGGAAGAAAAGGCAGTTGCTAAGCAACTGTGTCCTTCACTCCAAGACGATCGCGCAGAGAGCGAAACTTCTGCTTAGTGAATGTCTTGGTGAAGATGTCTGCAGTCTGTTCTGCTGAGGGAGAAAACTGCAAATCAATGACCCGATCATGTACTAAGTCTCTGATGTAGTGCATATGGATCTCTATGTGCTTCGTTCACTGCCGATGTACTGGATCCCTGCAAAATTTGAGAGTGCTTTGGTTTTCACGCAAGATGACAATGGGCTGGTGGAACTGGACACCCAGCTTAGTGAGGAAGTGTTGTAGCCACAGAGCCTGAATGGTGATGTTGACTACTCCTCTGTACTCGGCCTCGGCTGAAGAGAGAGCAATAGCAGCCTACTTCTTACTCAACCAATAGATAGGGCCAGATCCTAGATTGAGTGAATATCTAGAGGTGGACTTGCGATCAATGTTATCTCCCGCCCAATCAGAATCTGTGAAGCCGGGGAGATTCAATGCAATGTCTGCTGCATAATGAATCCTGAAGCTGATGGTGCCCTGCAAATATCGGAGGATGCACTTGGCAGCATTCCAGTGTAGCTAATGCAGCTCTTGCATGTATCTGGAAACTGCTCCTACTACATATGAGAGATCTGGTCTGGAGTGGGTAAGGTACAATAAGCTCCCCACTAGCTGTTGGTAGAGAGTGCCATCAACTAATGGAGTGTCACTTCCATCCTCAAGGCGGACCCCAGACAGAAAAGGAGTCAGTACTGGCTTGCAGTCAGTCATGCGAAATCTCTCGAGGAGATCTCGTGCATACTTAGCCTGAGAGAGTTGGATGCCTGTGGCATCCTGGCTAATCTCAAGACCAAGAAAGAAGTGTAATGGACCCATGTCTGTCATCAAGAACCTATCATGCAAGGCCCTCTTGACTGTAGCAACGGTTGAAGTCGAGCTGCTGGTGATGAGGAGATCATCCACATACAAAACTAAGCTGAGCATGTAAACATTCGAATCAGACTTACATCTTTCAAAGTTTTGTGATAAAAGAAAAGAATCCATCTTCGCATACCAAGCTCTCGAGGCCTGCTTAAGGCCATAGAGAGATTTCTTCTATCTGCAGACCAAAGATGAATCATGAATAAAGCCATGTGGCTGCTCCATGTAGATCTCCTCAGATAGATCTCCGTGAAGAAAGGCATTCTTCACATCCATCTGATGTACTTCCCACCCCTGGGCAGCCGCAATGGCAAGTGTAAGGCGTATGGAACCCATCTTTGCTACTGGAGCAAAGGTCTCGTCATAATCAATGCCATGCACTTGTTGGAAGCCTTTGGCTACTAGCCTTGCTTTCCATCTGGTGATTTGCCCATCTACAGCACTCTTGGTCCTGTAGACCCATTTGCATCGGACAAGTTTCCTTCCTGAACAAAGGGGGACCAGATCCAAGGTTTGGTTCTCAAGGAGAGAGTTATACTCCTCCTCCATCACAGACTCCCAAGATGGATGCCCAGCAGCCTCAGCATAAGACTGTGGATCAGAAGACTGAACCAAATGACAATGCCACGATGGTGATGGTTCAGTGGCAGTGAGGACAAGAGGAGGCTCAATAAACTTTGAGCTAGTCCTCTGCAGATCAGAATTATCCCCCACAAGACCATTTCTAGCAGTTGGGTGGTCTTGTGCATATATCTCATGTAAGCTCCTTATTCTCTGATTTATGACACGGGAATATGATTCACTGCTGGAATCCCGATCTGGGCTTGGATGTGGATCATCATTTGCATGCACTAGATTTGTATCTGAAGACTCTGTCTCTGCATCTTCATGCTCTACCTCGGCATCTTCATGCTATGTATTTGCATCTGAGTGTACCGAGTCAGCATCTCGGACATGAGGTAGATAAAAGGTGTCTGCATGCGGTGATTGAGGTGCATGCGAGAGACTTTCCTCAAATTTGACACTTCGCTCAATGATGAGCTTATTCGTAGAGGGAATCAGGAGTCGATACCCCTTCACACCATCAGGGTATCCAACAAATATGCACTCAATGCTCTATGGATCAAGAGCTTTCCTCTTTTGAGAGGGGATCTTGGCCAATGCTCGGGAGTTGAAAACACGGAAGTGGGTGACCTGTGGTTTAGTGCCGCCCCAAGCCTCAAAGGGGGTCTGATCCTTGACAGACCTATGAGGAGATCTATTCTGGATGTAGTTAGCACAATTAAGTGCTTCAACCCATAGCTTATGAGGCAGTGACTTAGCATGCAACATGCAAGAAGCCATCCCTTTGAGAGATCAGTTCTTTCTCTTAGCAACTTCGTTCTGCTGTGGAATGTATGGAACTGTGTACTGCAACTATATGTCGGACTGAAGGCAAAGGTTCTGAAGTGTTGTGTTAACATATTCCCCCCCATTGTCTGTATTGAGGGCTTTGATCTTTCTCTCTGACTGTGTCTCAACTAGTGCTTTGAAATCTTCTAAGTGCGCAAAAACTTCAGATTTGGCCCTGAGAAGATACACCCAATTATACCATGAGAAATCATCAATAAATGTAATCACATACCTTGCTTTGTTGATGGAAGGATGAGGAAAAGGCCCCATGAGATCACTATGGATCAGATGTAGAGGAGAGAATGCTCTGTGAGTCTTGTCAGTGTCAAACTTTTCTCTCGGATGTTAGCCAAGGACACACCCTTCACAAACTCCTTTGGAGAAATTGATATTTGGCAAGCCTTCCACCATCTCATTCTTGCTTAGCTGCTACATATACTTGTAATTTAAGTGACCAAACCTCTCGTGCCAAAGCCTACTACTATCATCAGCATGTGTAAGCAATAAGGAGGATTCAAATTCAATAAATTTAGAAAATGTATACAATCTGGCTCCATTGTTTACCTCACTAGTTACAATTTTGGAGTTGCTATGTAGATCATATACGTTCACTGCATTTGGAGCGAATTCCACTCTCTTTCCAGTGTCAAAATGAGTGATCCGATAAACTAAAAGTAGGTTTACCGTAAGTTTTGGAACATGAAGCACATCTTCAAAGCTTCTGTGTAAAAGTTCCACTCTACCTTTCCCGGTGACCTCAATAGGTGAGTCATCTCCCATGAGGATGGGAGGTCCTTTCCATGCATCCAAAGAGGAATAGACTTCCTTTGCAGCAGCCATATGATGTGATGCACCAAAATCTATAATCCATGCATCAGGAGAAAAATTAATTGCAACTAAAGCATGAAAATTGTTACCTTTCCCATGTGGTGGATCCTCAGTTTTCTTCTTGGCACTCTGAGGGATGTGGTCCCCAAGGTTGTGCTTCTGAAGGATTTCTGCCATTTGGTCAGTTTGTTTCTTCATGCAAGAGGATTCTGGATGGAATCCTCTTTGACAGTAGGTGCATCTGTTTCCGTTCTTCCCTTTCTCATTTCTCGAGCCGGAGGAGTCATTGAAGGGCTTGGTGTACCCTTCCTTCTTTGGATGAGAATGAAATTTTCCCTTGTCTTTTTGCTGCTGATTTTTCTGATTTGAAGCAGATCTGTGATTTTTATTATGGCTACCATCATGCACAGCAAGTGCATGTGCTTTTGGAGGTTTGATTTTCCCCATGCCAATGAGTTTATCTTGCTAAAAAATAAGGGACTCCATAAATTCTTTAAGAGAAGGCATAGTGTAGGATTTACCTGTTGCGAGCCTTACTGAATGAAATGTAGACACAAAGATGAAGTATTCTGGTCCGAGCTTTGACATAATCGAGAGAACTTGGCGACTCTCCTCCTTGGATTTGTCAATTCCACAACCCTTGAGTTGCAGCCATAGATCATTATATTTGGTGAAGTCTTGAATTCTGTTATAGTTCCGTGGATCCAATGACAGCAGCTCCACTTCGAGAAAATGTCCTTTCATCTCATCCTATTTCCCGTAGAGATCTTCAACCTTTTTCCAAATCTCGTTGGGAGTATTGCAGGCAGATAGATGAAACTGCAACTATGGAGAGATGCACATGCATATGGATCCGTGGGCCTCATCCATACAGTTGAGGTACTTGGATTTCTCTATGGCTGAAGTGGGTTCCACTTCTGTAGCCATGGTAATCCTGTACAACCATTTAAGACAAAGGTATTGAGCCATTTGGTCCTTCCATTCGTGATAGTTGTACGGTGTTAGGATCAATGGTTTGGGAAACTCCATTTTTCTGTCAATCTTCAATCTCCAAGTTGTAATACCTGCAAAATAAAGTATTGGTGTGCTTTTTATCTAGCAATCTGTGGGCTATGATACCATGTAAATGTGTTAGAAAACCTGCACAGATGAATCTAGCTAGTAAAGTTTGAACACACATCTTTGCAAAGAAAAAACACTAAAAGAAAATCGAATGAAGAAAAGAATGATTCATTAGAAAATAGGTTACAATGCTCATGATATAGCATTACTGGGTGAAGATCCCAAGGTAAGCACCATAGTGGTGATCAATGAGAAGACTCAACACCTACAATAAGTTCCGGAGATAACTAGCCAGTTGCGGAGTGAAAGAAGGAGAAAATCAGGGAGTAAGTCATGCAGAAGAACTAACTAGTTGCGGAGTTAAAGGAGCAAATCAAGGAGTAAATCATGCAAAAGGAATCTTACATGTAGTCCCATGCTCTAACTAAGAGTCTGCATGTAAGTGTATAGTAGTTCCAGCACCCTCAAGATCATTTCTGTTCAATGCCAAAATTTTCAACTCACTACACCTGCCTATATCTAGAGGAATTTCTTTGGACAAGGAATTCTCACACAAAAGAACCAACTTCACATTCTTTAAAAATCACATAAAAGAAGGTATGTGCCCTACGAGATGGTTTCCTATGAAACCAAGAATGTTGACACCACCACATTATCCCAATTTTGGTGGTATTTCTCCACTCATATTGTTTTAGCATAGGTTTAGTTCGATGAGTTTGGTACATTGTCCCAACTATTTTGCTCTCGAGATTATTGCTACTCGCATTGAAGTGGACTAAACTTAGAAGGTCACCCAAGCCTTTCTTTGACAACTTATTGTTGTGGAGATAAAGATCCCTCTGGATAATTGTATGAAATTCTATTGGGTCATATTGACAACTACTTAAACACGGAGAGCATAATTTTTTTGTTTTTCATTATAGCCTACATTTCTTTTCTATTTAAAAAATATTTTATTTTTATTTTAACACAGAGTAACATACTTACACATAACCTTCACACTAAGTTGTAGAATGAATGTATCATTTACTACAAAAACAACAATTATTTTAATGCTTAATATCTAATTATAGACATTTTAATTTTTGAACGTAGATTCAAACAATAATATCAACATCAAGAAAACTCTCGACTTCAAAGCAAATGACATCAAGAGAACTCTCGACTTCAAAGCAAAATGACAGTATAGCGAGATTGACAACTTGACCTCATACCGTGATAGGGGATGAATATTAGTAGACCCCTAGTATGACTAAAGGGGATAAGATCACAACAGGTTGAACGTCCTTTGGATAGGGGATTTACGTTATGATACGAAGAAAATCAACGATAGGGCATTTATGTTATGATATGAAGAAAATCAACCATCAATCGTTCCAGTATCAATTCGCATTGGAATGTTATATTTACAATATTGTTGCCATGTTATACTTACGTTTCCTAATTGGCGTAGAAATTTTTATTGTTTTCGACAAACTTTTTTAGACATTCTATTATAAAAACTACGTACAAATTTTAATTTAAAGCAGAAAAATGATAAATATACACATACAGGGATTTCTTTCTTATACGGATGGATATTAAATGACAAGTGGCTTCAATGGATCATGATTTAGTGATAATACCGTATACAATGAAAAATGCATGTAATGCCTATCCTCTTTAGTTATTAATAATAATGTTGGTTGAATATATATTTTGTTTTGAAAATTACTAGAGATAAAATAAGTGCATCTTCATTGGCTATTAAAAATATTGTTATACACTTGCATTTGCCATTGATGACGCTTGAATATTTAATTTCTGAGGTTGTTGTATCAGCCCAGGGCCTACTAAATTGTCCAGATTCGTGTTAGCGTTATGCAATAAACGCTCTGGACCCTTTCCCAGTTTGACTTATGCTTATTTTTCTGAGTTTAAAAACCATTGTAGTTGTAACTACGCCGATGCAGGGGCATTGCGAAACTGGGGACTGACACGTGATGGTCCTTAGAGTCGTCGGATCAGACAAGCTCGACGGCCACGACTGCACTAAAGTTCGAGCGGTGTCGAGACGTGCAGCGGAGCCGACACCCCAAACTAGGCACACCAACTTTCTCCGCTCCCGCCGGAACCGGAGATCTAGACGTCGATTGTAGTGTGGATGCCATCTTAAGTTTACCCCATTTTGCCGGTGACGGTACGGCGATTTGCCACGAACTCACGAAGACGGCGAGGCCCGTTTTGGAAGTTGGCCACCTGTAATTGTTGTTGGTGAGTGTGTCCTCGGCTTTTGGTTATAAAAAATCATTCAGCTTGCTAATTCGATCATACTCTCCTTCGACCCTTTGAAGGAACACCAGGAATCTTTCCGTCTACTTACAGAAACTCTCCTGCTCTGTCTGGTTTGTAACACCTTCTCCTCCGAAGGTATGGCTTCTTTTCTTTAATCGGTCTTCTTTGTTCTGTCAAATGTTGGTTGGTTATTTAGATGCTTGCAAAAGAACGGAGGCAGTGTGTATCGGAAATCCTGTCAAAAAAGAAGGCATAAGAATTTAAAAATTTCTATAATTATTGTGTTTTGACCAAATTTTTTAATGGTTATGTTTTTTCACGTGTTTAAAATTGGTTAGATAGAAAAAACTTAAATAGTAAATAATATTTACTCATGGTTAAATTTACTGAAAAATGTAAATATATAAAATTTTCAAAAAGAATTGAGCAAATGAGAGTAGGTAAATAGCCTAATGTTATCTTCAATAAAGACATGAGCGAAAGAAAGAAAACACGGATAAAATTAAACTACACATGGATGCAAATATAGAATATCTATCTCAATCTTTGTCCCACAAATAGCAAGAAGCTAAATAATTTTGTTATGGAGAAGTTTAGTGGGTAGGGGAAAAGAGTTGGGTAGAAAGAAGAAGTAATACATTGAGGAATTCAACCCTACTTGTAATCTACAACAAAAAGAGTTCATTGGAGCTAACATTATGTGGAGGACAAAGATTCTTATTGCTCAATTAAGGACCAACTTGCATCAACTTAGGTGTGAAACAGGTCGGTGCAAAAGGCCTAAAGAAGTTTGGGAAGAACGGGTGGCCTAAAGAAGTTTGGGAAGAACGGGTGTGTACATTTTGCGTGTCTCGGGCACTGGAATCGGAAAAACATTTACATTTCACTTTTGAATGTGAGACATTCAAAGACATCAGAGAAAGTTATGAAAACATGTTAGCAACAGCTTCTTGGCATTGTATTTTCAGCGAAGAGATTATTGGAAGATTGGACCAGCTCATCATTAATATGAATCACGAAAAATTAAATTGCAAAAAGTAAAAACCAAAAAACTAATAATCTTATAAAATATTTTAAATAAGCCACCAATAATTTCATAAACTATTTTAATCTCATAAAATTTAAAATATATTTCATCACATTTCCATATACACAATATTTATAATGCATTAAACCTATAATTTCTATAAATTAAATTTGACATGTACATTCACCCTACAATATTTATAATGCATTAAACATATAATTTCTATAAATTAAATTTCAGTATTCCCCCTACGAATTTAGTTTTGGAAAATAATAAAATCACGAAACTTAGGTAGAGAATATAAATCCGGTCGGATGAAATTTGATAACTTAATGACAAAATCAAATAAAAACAAATGTTCAAGTAGCCTACGATGTAATTTTCATTTATTGTTTAAGAATATGGTATTCTAATGGTTTGTATAAAACACGTATTTTAGATATTTTACCAGTATATCTTTAAATTAATCCGTACACATATTTTTCAAAGTTAATTAGCTTAATTTTAAGTTGGTAATAAGATGTTCAATCCTAACTAATAGTATAATAATTTTATTATAATGAATTTTAGTTTTATGGTAACGAAATTAAAAATAGTTTTTAAAATTAAAAACTTTCTACTTTAAATTAAATTAATTTTAATTT
>APFE030286608.1:22326-46016 GCA_000404065.3 Pinus taeda | reverse complement strand
ACATATTTACATTGAGAAAAAATATATAGATAAAAGCTTTTGTTATGGAAAAGTTCCACAAACTTATTTGGGATAACGTGCTAGGAAGAAAGAAAAATTACTATATTGAAATGTTTAATCACACTCATAATCATGAACCAAAAAGTTGTACGCATGGGGAAATGGCGGAAACGCAGAGCATAACAGGGTTTGAAACTTAGGGTTTGCAGAAGTGATCAGGACAGGACGTGAGAGATGCCATAGTCCTTAAGAGAGGTTCCCAAAGAGCAGATTCGAACTGTAAAGAAATATTAAGCAAGAGACAGGGGTTTATCCAAGCTCGTTTTGAACTGAAGGGCGTGATGGGAAGCAGGAAAGGGAGGGGAGAGATCCCCTCCTATAAAAATATAGCAGCAAGAGAATCAAGCGGGAGCAGGTCACAGAGTAAGACAAGGGGGAGCAACAGGGAGGCACCGGTTCTCGGGAACCAGTGGCAAACCAAAACAGCAGGCCGATGTCTACCAAGGGCACAGGAAAAACCCAAGTATGTTATCGCTTATAACAAACTTGAAGAATATAGATGCTATATGAGGGATCATGCATTAATATGCAAGTTTATTGGGTTTTGGCCTACTGAGAGGGATCTAGTAAAATGGATGCAGCAACGCTGGAAACCAAAAGGACACATAGATTTAAAGTTAGGAGCGAAAGGGTTTTTAACAGTAATATTTGCTAACTTGGAAGACAAGGAAAAAACTTTTGAGGAAGGTCCATATTTCATGAATAATGCATGACTGTTTATGAGACATTGGGAAGAAAGATATAACCCAGAGAATGAGAAAATGCTAGCTGCTCCTATCTGGGTCAGACTATTTGGTTTGTCGATAGAGTTCTGGGACCCGGATATTCTTGAAGGAATTGGTAATTCAATCGGGACTTTTTTCAAAGTGGTTGAATCAACAAAGAGGGGGAAATATACGTCCTATGCTAGGATATGCGTCTACATGAACATAGCAGAACCACTACCAGAATATATAGAACTAGAATACCAAGACGAGATTTGGCAGCAGCCACTGGACTATGAACACATTCCCTTCAGGTGCAGAAGGTGCCATGAGCATGGACACCTGTTCAAGCAATTTCCGCAAAATAGAGAAGAGGAGATTATTAAAAAACAAGAAGAAGAACAAAGAAGGGCAGAAAAAATGGAGGGTGGACACGTAGGTTTCCAGGAGGTTAGTAGAAGGAAGAGATCAGGGAAAGATGGAGAAAAGCTACAAGAAAAGTCAAAGCCTGTAATAATAGAAAGCCAGAACAAATTTCAAGTCCTTCAAGAGAACGAAGATGAGGGATCGGATGCAATGGACGAAGAAGAAGAGAACGAGAGGGAACCAATGGAAGTCAGCAAAGGAACAAAGGATGAAAACACAATAACGGCTAGGGAGAATGAAGAGGAGATGGGGGTAAATCCTGAGATAACTTTAGAGCAAATCCAGATGGAACTTGGGTCACAAAATGATTCAGGGACAAAAGAAGAGAAAATTATGAGGAAGTTGATATAGGAATGGAAAAATCTTGACGAGAGATTTATTCCAGAAACTCAGAAACAATTATACAAGGATACATTCCAAAAATACAAAGAAAAAAGAGGTAGAGCAGGGAAAGAATTAACATGACAAATAGGGGTATATGAAAATAATAACATAGGAATGGAATGAATTGGCAAAGGGGGCCGGAAGAGGGGAAGACAAACTCTGAATGAGACTATTCAGGCTGTAGGTGAGATTCTGGTTAACTCAGGTAAGGTTATACCTCTATCGGAGGTTTTCCAACAACCACCCAAGAAGTTATAAATGATAATTACATCCTGTAATATTAGGGGTCTCAACAGCAAGGGAAAACAGAGGTATTTAAAGGAGAGATTGAGAAAAGATAAGCCAGGAATTTTGATAATCCAAGAAACGAAGATTACAATGCAACAGATGGAAAGAATAATTAAAAAATTAAAAATACAATATGAAGTAATGGGACAAGATGCAATCAACACTGCAGGTGGGCTAGCAATCATGTGGAATCCGGAGGAGTTAATTTTTTAAAACTGGACAAGTCTCCCCAGAATCTTAACTGGCTCTTGTAGAGTGATAGGATCCGCAGAGAAAGTTCTTATTACAGGGGTCTATGGACCACATATAGCAGGGGAGAGAGAAATATTCCAAAAGAATGTGCAAGAAGCTAGAGGACTCTATCCAAAAATGTCGTGGATAATAGGAGGAGATTTTAATTTGATTAGAACAGTGGATGAGAAAAAAGGAGGAATAAGGAGGCCGGATCAGTTTATGGATATGTTTTTTCTGAGTAGAGGCTGGTAGATATGCAAACTATTAATTGTATTTTTACATGGAATAATCGTCGAGGAGGGAAAAATCAGATCGCATCTAGACTGGACAGGTTCCTAGTATCAGAATCGATCATGAATAGAGATGTGTTTTTGGAAGCCAAAATAATGCCAGCTATAGGTTCAGACCACTGGCCAGTCAGGCTGGAGATAGATATAAAAAAAAAAAACTCGGGTAAAAAGCCTTTCAGATTTGAATCCTTCTAGCTTAGGAATCCCCAGTTTTTGGAAAAAGCAGAGGAGTGGTGGACTGAAAGTACATTGCAAGGAAAAGGGAAAATGCACACTTTCCAGCTAAAATTAAAAGAACTAAAGGGGAATATTAAAAAATGGAACAAGGAGGAGTTTGGGAACATCATGGAGGAGAAACAGAGACTAGAACAGGAAATGGAAGAAATCCAACAAAGAATAATAATAGAAGGAAGATCAGAGGAAAGCTGTAAGATAGAAGGAATCTTAATAAGTAAGCTGGAGGAGAGAAGGAAGCAAGATGAGATCCTATGGAGGCAAAAATCCAGGATCAACTGGTTGAGGGAAGGAGAAAGAAATACAAAATTCTTTCATCAGGCCATGGTACAACATAGACAGAGAAACAGGATTCTATCTATAAAAAACAAAGCAGGGGAAAGGGTAATAGAACAAGAAGGGATAGAGAAAGTCCTTGTTGATTACCATAAATACATCCTAACTGAGCCTCAAAATGATCGGGAAGCCGCTATTGAGAATGTATGCAAGGAAATTCCCAAGTTGGTAACAGAGGAGTAGAACAAAGCCCTGACGCGAGTAGTGACTATAGAGGAGTTAGAGGAAATAGTGATGAACATGAAGAAAGGAAAGGCACGAGGCTCGAACAGGTTTACAACGGAATTCTTTCAAGCAGGATGGCGATTTCTGGGTAAAGAGATTTTGGAATTAGTTGAAGAATCTCGTATGAAGTAGAAGGTATGGCCAGCGTTAAACTCGACCTTCTTTACCTTAATTCTGAAGAATGCTAATTCAGAAAATGCGCAGGGCTTCCGCCCAATTGCTTTATGTAATGTTATTTATAAAATCATAGCCACCCTGATAGCGAAAAGGATAAAACCCCTCTTGGCAAATCTAATCTCCCCAGAGCAAACCGGGTTTGTTGAGGGGAGACAAATTCTCGACGGGCTAGTGGTAACTCAGGAAGTCATTCATACCATAAAGGAAAAGAAGCAGAAAGGAATGATGATAAAGCTTGACTTGTCCAAAGCATATGATCGATTGAATTGGAAATATCTTAAAAGAGTCCTGGAGTCCTTTGGGTTCAACGATAGATGGATAGAATGGGTACTCAGCATGATTTCAACACCGAATTTCTCAATTCTAATTAATGGGATACCCTCAACTTATTTTAATGCTTCAAGAGGAATAAGGCAGGGGGACCCTCTTTCACCTTTCCTCTTTATTCTGGCGGCGGAGCGGTTAGGGAGGTTCTTCAAAAAGGAACAGAGGGAAAGAAAAATCAAAGGCCTCAAGCTGTGGGGGAGCAATCTTCCAATAACTCATCAGCAGTTCGTAGATGACATAATGCTATTTTGCGAAGCAACAATAAAAGAAGTCAAGGGTATAAAAAGAATCCTGGATATATTCATGGAGGCTTCAGGTATGGAAGTGAACAAGGAAAAGTCCTGTACCTTTGTTTTCAACACCCTGGAATCAGCAAATCTCATCTTACAAGGACTTTAGGGTTTAGACAAGGAGAGCTACCAACAAAGTACCTTGGAAATTAGATTGATTTTCATCCAACTAGAATGGTGAATTAGATACAGGTTATAGAGAAAATATAAAATTGCAGGTTGGGCGTTTAGAACTCTGAATATAGCGGGTCGCATTGTCCTTGTTAAATCAGTCCTTCAAGCAATCCCCATTTATCCTTTTTCTATTATAGCGGCCCCCAAAGGAGCCTGCTCCAAGATAAAAGAGCTATACAACAAATTTATTTGGGGAGGCCCTAATCAGCAGAGGAAATGGGCCTTAGTTTCTTGGAAACATCTGTCAAAGAGGAAAGAGGAAGGAGGCCTTGGATTAAGAGACCCATAAATGTTAAACAGGGTGTTGGGGGCTAAATTATGGTGGCGGTGGATGAGAGGGGGCAATGATCTTTGGAAGAAGATATGGACTCACAAGTACAACATGTCAAGAACTACTGAAGAGATCCTTAGGGTGGAAGAGGCCCCAAAAGGATCTTCAATTTGGAACTTGGCAAGTCAAAATAGGAGTATAGTTAACAGACATGCCTTCTGGGAAATAAGAGGAGGTAGAAATGCCAGATTTTGGGAGGAAGGGTGGCAACAGAGAGACAGACTTGGCAATATACAAACTCTCCAGAATATACAGCAAAAGGTGCTCGGGGAAGGAACGAAATACGTAAAAGATTACTGGAGAGAAGGAGACTCAGAAGAAATATGGAGAAAATGGAGAAAGCCAGCAGAATGGATGGAAAACATCAACCAAGAACAACAAAAAGAATACGAGAAAGAAGTCAAATCTAGGAAGATAAAAGTCAGGAATGGGGAAGATATTTTGAGGTGGGGAAAAACCATGAAGGTTCCTGCACGGTTAAGGAAGCATATTATTTGATCGAAGCTCAGGAAAGGATGGAGGAAAACCCGAAACGGAAAATCATATGGGAAGGTAAATGGTGGCCTAAGATAGCCTTATTTGCTTGGTTGGTAGGTAAGGAAAGGATATTAGCATGGGATAAAATTCAAAAGAGGGGCCTTCTCCGCCCTTCAAAATGCAGCCTATGCAATAGAGAGAATGAGACCCAGAACCATATCCTGAATAATTGCTGGTATGCAGTGAAAATTTGGAACGAAACAAGAGAGCTCTATGGCAAGGAAAAGAGAGACCCCAGAGATATAAAACGAACCATTTTTCTCTGGAATAAGGAAAAATTCAATTGCAAAGTCATTAAGCGGGCATGGGACTTGACAGTGGGGTTCACGATCTGGTTTCTTTGGAAAGAAAGAAACCGAAGGATCTTCCTTGATAAACATATAGAACCAACAGAAACATGGAAGAGCGTCCTAAGTGCTGTTAAGGAAATGATCTTAGCAGAGGATTGGAGTGAGGAGGAATGGAAAATGAATTAGGAGGAAGGACAAATACTGGTAAAACTGAATATGAAATATGAAATGTTATACCCTAGGAAAGAGAATAGGCAGAATAAACAAGCTTAAAGTCCCGAGTAGTTCAAATATCCCAAAGAGAATTTCATCAAGTTGAACTTCGATGGAGCGTCCAAAGGGAACCCAGGGAATGCAGGTTTTGGTGGAATCTTCAGGGACAGTGAGGAAAACATCAGATGGATCTATGCAGAGTGGGGAGGGGAAATGACAAACAACGAAGCTGAACTATGGGCAGTTGACCAGGGCTTAAGGATAGCAACGAGGAATAACTATAGGAACTTAGAGATAGAAGGGGACTCGCAGGTGGTTATTGAAATGATCCGAAAACTTAATAATGGGAAAAATTGGGAGCAGATAGTGGGCAGCTGGAGAATGGTTGGGATAGTACAAGACGTGGGAGAAATCCTCAAGAGTTTTGATTACATAATAATCAACCACGTAAGGAGGAAAGGAAATAGGGCGGCGGATTTCCTCGCCAACTGGGGGAGCAATGACCCGGAAGGGAAGGTTGATAGCAGCTGGTAGAATAAAATGGAGAACCCGAGGTGGAAGGAGTTGGTCATCATAACAAAACAGGACCATGAGACAGCTACAAATCAATAGGAATGATTACGAGAGACCCCCGATCGAGGTGAGTTGGACAGCGGGCGAAGGATTGAAGTTTAGGCGGGAGAGGATGATCTCCAAAGCAGGGGAAGATCATGTAATGATGGCCTGGAGCAACCGGACCGTTAAGGTGATTCACATTTCAAGGTGGAGAATCAGGAGAATAGGGCGGAAGAGAGGTGATATCGACTGGATGTCAGACGGAAACAGTAAGATTGCAGGCTCAAGCGAGGATCGAAAGGACAGGGAAGGTAAATGTAGGAACAGGTGGCAGAAGGACTTCGTTATCATTGCAAGCGGAAGGCGGAGGACGCAGGCGCACAAAGGTGGGTGGCATGATAAATATCAGCAGAGTAGGGAGGAACGAAAAGCCAGTGAGAAGAGGAGCGCAGTAAGACAAATAGGCTCTGTCGACCGAGAGCAGCAGTGTAAGGAGTCCAGAACCAAGATGCAGGTGAGGATGGAAACCAGAAGGCGTGGGAGAAGCAGGGAGTCCGCTGCCAACGAAGGGGTTAATAAATGGAGTGCAAAGGATAAAGGAAAGGCGTCGGAGCAAGTTGATGGAGAGACAGTCACGGTCCCGGATGACAGCGAAGAGGAGGCATAATTGTTTGATTCAGACGAAGATAACTGTCATCAGACGCGGGCTAAACGGGGAAGGAGTGAAGCCGTTGAAACAGAAGGCAGTCAGGATTTGTGGGAGAGTGAAGGCTGAAGAAGATGCGAGCATGGAGGAGTTAAAGAAGAGGGCAGTGTGTATGGCTCGAGCAGGCAGACTGCGGTGGGAGAAGGTAGCAGGAGAAGGGGCAGGGGAGGTCGGAGAGGCCAGCGAGGCAGAGGCAGGGGAAAAACGGGGAGTCAAAGGGAGGAGGAGGCTCCAACTTATGGAAGGAAAACCAGGGCTTCAGTGGAAAGGAAAGTGCAGTTTGCTGAAAAGGCCTACTACCAAAATACTAATAAAGGAGTCAGGAGAATTATCCAGCATATGGAGGAGGAGGGTATCCAAGACCAATCAGACCCTGAAATGGAGGATTGGGTTTATCTCCTCTCGGATCCTGGCAACACGAGAGGCCGCATGACCCTTTATAAACAAGCATTGCATGTTTATTGGGTCATGAAGCGGCTGCTTGCCAAAGCTATGGAACAAGTAGCCATGGAAATGGCGGAGCTTTCTCAAGGGATTCCTAACCTCAAGAAGGAACTAAAGAATATACAAATTACCCTGCTCATGCAACACAGAAGGATGGATGAAATTCAACAGCAGCTAAAGCAATGCCACCCTGATATCAAGAGGGATATGGACCAGCAGCTAGGCAAGGATGCATAGTCTTGTTAGTTTACATCCTTTTTTGTTTTATGAAGACTGTAGAGGATAGTTTTATCATCAAATTTTGTTATGATGGATATAGAAGGAAGATGAGAAAAATAGGTAGTCTCTACGATTGTATAGTGCATATAGCTTGGACAAATAGACTTAACGATTTTTATTTTTGGATGGCCGTAAAAGACTTAAGATGGCCAAAAATACCCGGTTTCCCCTTGGGGCGGGTTGAGGTCATCACGTTTATGTAATGATTTTGACTTGATGAAATAGAAGTAATAGTCCCTCCGCAGTTTACAAAAAAAAAATAATCATGAACCAAAAGCATACATAGAGGCCAATATCTCTTGGAGAGCCAAAATTCTTATTGCTCAGTTAAGGACTAAAGTGGAAACAAAGAACACATTTCATTTTAGAATGTGAGGCTTTCAAATACAACAGGGAAGTTATGTAGATATGCTATACCGACAGTTAGCTCTTGGGATAATCTATTTAGCAAGGGGTTTGTCGAGAAGCTAGAAGCATTTATTTTGAAGCATCAGAGAAAAGGGCCAAATACATCAAGGAGATGAAGAAGCAATCTGTCCCATAGGCTATCTTTAACCTCTTGGACATTACAATATTATAATAATAATAATAATAATAATATCCATTTTTAAGGTAAAAGCCAAGCCAGACACAAATGGTGGATGAGACCCCCTCTTATTGTGGAACAGGGACCACACTCCGCAAATGGATACCCAAAGATCATAATTGTTAAATCAATAGATTGAAAAAACTATAACTCTTTTTATATCAACTTTTCATCACTTAAAAAACAATAAATCTAAATTAAAAAAACAAATACTAGGTATTTTAAATACTTTCAGTTATTACAATATAATAATAAATTATAACTACTATTTATAAAATATATTTTAATATTTTATTAATAGAATAAATTCCCACAGTTCAAGAAATAAATTAATAATTGAATTAAAACTATTAAAGCCTGATTAAGGGAATCAAAACAATGAATGTAAAATCCTAATAAACGCAATAAAACCAAACCCAAGGTGATAAATCACAAAATAAAATTACGAGGATAACAGTGCGTTATCGCTTGAGTACAAAATAAAATAAACTTATTGTTTCCCATTGATGTCCGATGTGACTGAATGTACAATATCTACATCGAGGCATATCAACATTACACAATTGAGTCTAATTTCTCCCGTAATACCATAATCCGGGCCAAAATTGCGTATGACTTTTGCTGTCAAATCTTTTAATCATGCTAAAAAACCCACAACATTCTGGTTTCAGTCTGATTCTATCTTTTCCTGCTAGGTAGGTTTGTGATCTGCAAGTGCTCATACCCCATAAATGGTTTATCGCCATCGGAATACTCTCGAAAAAACTAAACCAGTCTAACACGCTATTAGGGAGTCCATGCCGCGACCCTCGGAGTTGCTAAATCCAATTGCCTTCGACATGATTTTTGCGGCAGTTGATTTACAGATTCCAAGGTTATGAAAAACCAGGAGGGGGACGACCTAGAACCTAGGCCGTCCTCTATCTTCATTCTGGAACTGAGTGGAATCGACGTCCTTTCACTGAGATGGCATCAACTGATCGAGTACGATAATCAAACCCATAAAAAATGCAGGGTCATAACCAGGGTGCACTATCAGACTGAACACATCTCCTCCAAGTGTCACTCCTGATCTCACTTGCTTCGGCTTCACCTGCAAAAAAAAAAAAAAAAAACCTTTACAACAATGCAGTAACAAATTTAAAAATAAAGTTAGAATACACAAGAAATACAAATCAAGGGGTAAGCAAGGGTGTTGGAACGAGTAATATAGTACCACGCTTATATAATATATTGGGATATATAGAGGAACAAATTACATAATATATTGGGATATATAGTTGTATAGGTTTTTTATATTAGGATATAAAAATATAGCTCAAAATTAATGAAAAATATGTACGAGTATAAAAAATAATAATGAAAAAATGGATATTTACCATATGTGAAAGTAGAGATTTTAAATTTGAGAAAATATATTGGATTAGTATTGACAAATAGTTAAATAATGTAAATTTAAAAACTATTTTCCAATATGTAATCAAAATAAATATATTTTTTATATACCACTAATTCACTTGATAGATGATAAATGCATCAAAATAAATATATTTTTTAGTATACTACTAATTCACTTCATAGATGATAAATTCATTAAATTAAGCCCTATAAAATGAAAAATTAATGTGAATCTGACCTCTGCAATGATATCTCCAGAACTGTCATGAAAGTTGAAGGAACGCTTAGAATAACATCCTTCAATATGCAGGTACTCAGATTGCAATTTCCACTTCCTGTGTTTAGCCGGAGAACCGGCGCACACCTCTGCTAAAGTCTTGGTGGGAAGTAGAGAGACTGGCTTTCTCATCGTAAAAAATGGCCTCTGCGCGTTCAAGAATTCACCCAAGAATCCTTTCCATTCATTGTGCAGACCGAGTCTCTGCAAATTACACTACAATAAATTTCAAGGCATAGATATAATTTGTTGAATTTAAATATAGGTGTTTTCTAGTTAAATATATCTGTTCGAAGATCTGCTCTCTATAATGTGATTTTCTCTAGTTAAATATAACTACTGGAAGATTTGCTTTCTCTATAATGTGATTTCGGCAGGAAAATGTTATAATGTGATTTATGCCAAATTTTTTCTGAAAACAGATATAATTGTCAAAGTCTAAAGGAAATACTGAAAACTGTCAGAGAGATATTAATATACGTATTTGTATACCTTTCGCCGCTGCATTGTGAGAAGTGGAATTCCTGCGGCATCCATGAGAACTACTTGATGCTTGGGAATGGAACCAATATAGCTCTCTACTCTGAAAACCAGGTTCCCACTCAGATCAAATACAGTGAAACCGTTGCAGTTGAACATGGGAGATTTCTTCCACACTGTCAGCACTGTCGCGGAGATTTTGCAGAGCTCATCGTTGGTCGATACAGAGCGGACGAGCTGTGTGTTGTTGGCAGCCATATTTCGTTGAGAATATGATCAACCAAGGAGGCAATGATAGAGCGGGCGACGATGATGGAAAGAATAGAGAAACACTAGTGGTATATATTGAGGTCATGGTCACGTGCAGAGAACTGCAAGGGTCATGAGCGGGTTCATTGCATGGTCTTGTGGCCCGATGTTTCATGCATTCGATGGATAATGGTTTTACACTTGTTTCTCCTTTACTTCTTCTTTAGAAAACTCATACCCCTTAAGACTCATGTATATGTGATTGCCTGCCTTTAAAACATCCTGCAATCGTTCTCTATAAGTATTTAAAAGATTGAAATGTAACAAAACACCCACGTGCTTGCCTTATGCTTGGCATTTGGACTGTAAATTTGGCACAAGAGTGGGCACGCTCCCACAAATGAAGGCATCATCTTTATTTGCTGACCAGTTTTTGAGGATACGTCACTTTCATAGCAACATCGAATTTGGACAGACCTAATGAAAATAATCAGGTTTGCTTTGTTCTTTACAAAACCCTTTTCTTACAGCGAACATGGTAAAATCATCGATGTGAATGAAAATACCACGGACATGGAAGTATGACTCACGTACAGCGAACATGGAAGCATCGATTTTGATGTTGGTTAAGTACATTGTTGTTCACATTAAAACACGCGCATGACTATTCAACTCCAATGGAGTGGGTGATACTAAAACAATCGTTGGAAAATTCGAAGGGATGGATGTGCAATATACTTAATCAAAGTTTTATTAAACATATTTCTATCATTCTTTTAATAGGTTGGAAAATTCAAGGGGTAGATGCGCACTATATTTAATCAAAATTTTATTTACATAATTTTATTTTATTTTTTAACATGTAAAAGTTAAATGGTAACCCAAAAAAAATTTAACATGAAAAAATCAAATGGTAAGCCAATTTCTTTTTAACATGTAAAAGTTAAATGGTAAGCCAAGTAGTATTGGTATGAAAGTATGATTAAAGGTTATTAAATAATATATTTTTTTTGGACTTGTCTTTCTAAATTTCTATGTAGTAAAATAAGTTGTGATTGGGGATTGAATTTTGTATTGGTTGGTTTTCACGATTACATATCATTTTGATTACCAATTGAGCTATCTTTAAATCTATTTGTACAAAATAATTTTAATAAATAATTATAAAAGAAATATATTTTTTTTCCAAAATAATTTATAGTAAAGATTCTTCCTTCATTCTAGAATAAAAACATAAAAATATTGTTTGAAAATATGATTGGGGAATTGAATATTATATTTGTTGGTTTCTACAATTACACATCACTTTGATTACCAATTGAGCTCTCCCTTAAAACTAAACAATACATTTTTTGTTTTAAATAATTTTAATAAATAATTATAAGGAAAACAGTCATTTTTTTCCCAAATAATTTATGTTAAAGTTGCTTCCTTAACCCTACAATAAAAACATAAAAATATTCTTTGAAAAATAAGTTATGATTGGGGAATTGAATATTATATTTGTTGGTTTCTACAATTACACATCACTTTGATTACCAATTGAGCTCTCCCTTAAAACTAAACAATACATTTTTTGTTTTAAATAATTTTAATAAATAATTATAAGGAAAACAGTCATTTTTTTCCCAAATAATTTATGTTAAAGTTGCTTCCTTAACCCTACAATAAAAACATAAAAATATTCTTTGAAAAATAAGTTATGATTGGGATTGAATCTTATATTTGTTGGTTTGCATGATTACACATCACTTTTGGATTACCATCAACTTGTCCCTAAAACTAAACGATACAAATTTTGTTTAAAATAATTTTAATAAATAATTATAATGATTTTTTATTTTTATTTTTCCAAAATAAATTATGTTAAAGTTACTTACTAAACACTACAATAAAAACATAAAAATATTGTTTGAAAATTTGCTTATGATTGGGGGATTGAATCTTATATTTGTTTGTTTGGGCGATTTCACATCACTTTGATTATCAATAATGTTGTCCTTAAAACTAAACAATACAAATTTTGTTTAAAATAATTTAAATAAAATAATTATAAGGAAATATATTTTTTTTTCCAAAATAATTTATGTTAAAGTTTCTTCTTTAACCCTACAATAAAAACATAAAAAATATTGTTTGAAAATCTTAAGCATGTCTCTCATGCATGAAGAGCTTATTCTATTACGGTGTAAGGAAGCTAATGGCCTATGACAAGTGGAAATCTATTCCCTTACCTATCATAATAATGAGCTAACTATTGAGATGATTATCATCACTATAAATTTATAATTAATTTATTCCACACACACACACACACACACATATATAACCGTAGTGAAATCATTAATGGTTACAGGTCACCATGTATATAAAATTAGGTAGGAGATTACATGTAATGTTATGCTTTTTTATTTAATAGAATTTTTACCTTTTGAACATTAAGAGAAAAACGATATTTGATTGAAATATATACACTAAAAATTAGAAAAAAAAAAAGTATATTTAAATTCCACTTCTAATGGGTAGCTTAAACCACCTAGTTTGTGTGTATCATCATGTTCTACTCATTGAGAGTTTTCCAACGATATAAATTTCATCAAAATCGAAGTTTTCTACACAAAGTTATGGCCCTCAAAAGTTTTACCATTTGCATCATATTATCATTTGTATAATCTAGGCGGCTTATATGTGTTATTCCACCACATGTATCATCCACCACATGTATCATCACCCCTCTGTGCCATGTCTACAAGTTCAACACCCTCGCTTGCCAAGTCATATTTGAATCATAGATTTCCATTTATATACCATTACATATTCCCATTTTTTTCATATTCCGGATCTAGGCATTGGCACTCGTCTGATTGGTAAAACTTCTAAATACACTATGAAATTTTTCATAAGTGTCACTCAAACAAAATTCTAGATTTCTAGATTTATACTATGGTTAAGCTGTCAAATTTCTTGATATATGAATCACTTTCTGTTAAGAAAAATTAAAATGTTCAAATCATATAAAAGAAGAATTTTCGGATTAAGGATGTAGAACATTCAGTATTCACTTCGCATACCACATTACTACCACTAGGCCTTCCATGTCAATGTCAACATTCCTATGTGGCCACATCATTAGTGACATGTCAACAAAAGGAGATATCCACATTTCTAGGTTATCAAATTTCAAGATATATGGACTATTCAACATCTAAAAAACCCATAAATGTCAATTTTATAAAATTCCCAATTTCATATTTTTAGATTCCATGTCACTAACAATAATAATTACCACATCAAATTCCATATCAACTTAGCACGTGACATCAATATGCAAATCCTATTGAATTTTCCTCCTTGTCACATAAGCATGGCATGCTATACCATGACAATATCATGTCATGTTCGCACCTACTCACCTGAGCGGTTCATGGTTTTCCTATATGAAGTCCATGTTATCCCCACATAATTTGGTACTAGCATCCAGATTGAAGTTTTCCAAAAAATGTGCAATTTAAAGAGTGTCACGAACTCCCAGATTCCATATATATATATATATACATACATATATATAGATAGATAGATATTCTTGTATTAAATTAGGTAACTGACTAGGTTCATTAGACCATTGCCACAGAGTTTGTGAACCAAAACACTTATGGTTGAATTGTTTAATATGCAAGCAAGACTATATTAATATTCTCTAATTAAGGTATAAGTGTTCTCTAATCAAGGCATTGGGCACTTTATAAATCTTCCTATAGCCTTGGCGTGATAGTAACATTTTGATCTCACTTACTTTATATAATCAGATTGAATGTATTCTTATTAAGCTCAATGTGAATATTAACCTTGGTGTCCAATATTAGTTCTCATGGAGGTACTGTAAGTTCTTTGGGTTTCCCTCTTTACCTATGCTGACTGTGTGAACTGCCTACAAAGTGCCTTGTGTAACATTGACAACTGAACCCCTAATCTAGTGCATCCATGTTGTCTCTTCCATGTGAATTCCTCCTCTTCTCCTTTACCCAACATATGGCTTGATTATTGGTGTGAGATTGATGGCCATCATTTCTTGGGTTTAGATCGAGGGTGACACCCTCTCCTCACAAACCCTATTGTCCCTGCGCTTAGTCTCCTTCACATTTGGTATGAATATTCAAGACCAGAAGGAGGTGTCTCCCTAAGATGAGGTGGTTGTTACTATGCCCCCCACTACAGCCTCCTCGTTGCACGTTGGCTCACTCTAAACACTTCTCGAATCGCATCTCTCACATATGTGTAAGAAAAATAAGATTATATTGCCACAGCCCTATAGATTTTGGTACCTTGGAACTTCCTTACGAATTGTGATCATCTTCTTAGCAATCCTCTAGTTTTGTGGGGAAAGGTGGAAGTTACTTCACCTAGTTATTGAGGCCACCTCTACATAGGCATGTTGTTTATCTTTTTTCCTTATTGTCCCTGGTTACAAGGTTTTGGGTTTTTGGCTTGAATAATTGTTATTCCATAATAATTCTTCATTGATTTTATCTCCCTGAAGAATGTGAATGGAGGAATGGTTCTACTCATTTGAGTTCATTTCCCTCGTAGTCTCAAAATCCTAATGCAGGTTTGGCAGGTAAGTTCTTCTTGTTTGGTGTTCCTATCGTGTTCTTTTCAGGTTTAATGTCATTCTTTCTCTAACATTCCTTTTGGTTCCTTAGCAAAGAGATGACAATTTTTTAGATCTATACATGGCACCTTGAATTCACAAAAATTTCTAGTTTTGGGCAGCCCATAATGATAGTTCATGGTCTTGTTACAAGATTTATGGTCACTTTTGACATAGCGTCAGCCAGTCAACATAAATAATGCTTACCTTTTTTACGAGAACTAGTTATTCTGAGAAACAGGTAACCCATTTGAAATCTTCAATTCTAATTGCATTTCACTTTAATGCTTATAGGTGCTTAAACCTTATTAAATTTCCTAATGGATGTATTTTTCACATTTTCAAGGTATATTGTCAATTTGTACTTGGTTTTAGCATATAAGATACTACGACTCTTGTCACTCTCCCCATAGTTATGTATAGGGTGTGATATGCTACTTCCCTAGCTGTGGACTCCATCTTTTGAAAAGCACCATGCATGCTACGCTCTGGTACAAACCTCCATAGCCCACTTATCTCACTGTGTAGTTCTAGTTTCAGATGCTTGTCCTCTATGGTTGTTGAATTCGAAAGGGGATTTGCTAAACTAATATCCCCCCCTTGTTGTTAGTAATTCCTCTCTTTTTCTCCTATTATTAAGGGTAAATTTTGACTCTGATGTGGCAGAGTATGAGTGGGATAAGGTGGTACAGGTCAACTCCTTCCTAGCCTCCCATATACAGTTCTCAAGCATCCCAGAATAAGTTGAGTTCATTTTTCCTCTCTTACCTTTCTAGTTTCTTGCAATCAATTCTATTCAACCCATAATACATCATCCGTTTTTAAATTTGGTTAATGCTGTGTGCAGGTGCCAATACACACATTCTAATTTCGAGACATCTCCCTTTGGAAGAAGTAACGACATGGAAAGCAAACATTCGTTCAAACCCTATAGGTTGGTTCTTGTTACTTGTTCTAGGGTTTAACAAGAATTATGAAGGCACAATTCAAAAATGCTACACGCACACAACTCTTGTGCACTGCATCGTCGCATGGTAGCATTTGTTTTCTTGTTCTTTATGACAAACAACATAGACCAAGTGTATTATTGTAAGATTAAATTTTCCATTCTGCAAAGGACTATGTATTTCTAGATACATATTTTTTTCTTTTATTTTTCATCACCAGTCTACTTGCCCTGCCTGGCCGGTGAAATCAATTGATGTCGAAGGTTAAACTAGTTTGTTGGATTTAAAATGATGATGTGTATGTCCTATGTATATATTTTTCTTCTTCCATAGGTACAAAACATTACTTTTCTAGGATTTCCAGTTATAACTTAAAACACTTATAATTTATTTATCTTTCTATGAGAAATTGGCTTGTTGTTTCAATGTCATTTTGAGAGATTTCTTTCCATTAATTTCTAGATTGCATAGGGGTTAAATCCCAAATGTGATATTGAGCATAGAGTTATTTTTTATTCTAGACTTGTAATTGCATTAGACACAACCCAATGGAATTTCAACATATTTCTTTTTGTTCTGTACCATAAGGTGTAAATAAAAATTGCTACATTGATCTTTGTTATTTTTTATTTATTTTTTATTTTTTTTAAATTCCCCTAATTCTTTGTTTGGGCTTACCAATGCATAACTAGTGAGCGTGAAATTTCCAAGCTTGCTTGGAATGGACACTTTCACGTCCATATCTCTTTGTATCTCCATGCTAACTAGATTCCAATTAAATTTCTTGGTCTATTTCCACTTATTGAGCGCTTGGTTATATGAAAACATTTCCAGTTATGAAGATGTATTATGGTTGTTTAGAGGCTTTCATTTAGCAAGCTAGGAGGTCATTCTACTTTACGCAACCAGTCCCTAAGTTGTTAGGGCTACGTTATAAATTTATGAGGTTGTTGTATTTGCCTAGGGCTTACTAAATTGTCCAGATTCATGTTAGCATTATGTGATAAACACTTTGGAGCCTTTTCCAGTTTGACTTATGCTTTTTTTTTCTGAGTTTAAAACAATTATAGTTGTAATTACACCGATGTAGGGGCATTTCGAAATTGGGGACTGACACGTGATGTTCTTTAGAGTCGTTGGATCAGCCAATCTTGATGGCCACAACTACTCTAAAGTTCGAGCGATGTTTATGCCAGAGACGTGCAGCGGAGTCGACACCCCAAACTAGGCATACCAACTTTCTCCCCAACTTTCTCCACTCCCGACGGAACCAGATATCCAGATATCGATTGTAGTTTGGATGCCATCTTAAGTTTTCCCCATTTTATCGGCGATGGTACGGTGATTTTCCACGAACTCACGAATGTGTCGACTAGCAAGGTCTGTTTTTGAAGTTGGCCACCTGTAATTGTTCTTGGTGAGTGTGTCCTTGTCTTTGGCTTCTTTGAGTGGCTATCATTCAGCTTGCTAATTCAATCATACTCTCCTTCGATCCTCTGAAGGAACACCATGAAACTATCTGTATACTTACAAAAACTCTCCTACTCTGTCTGGTTTGCAATACCTTATCCTTCAAAGGTATGGCTTCTTTTCTTTAATTGGTATTCTTTGCTCTGTCAAATGTTGGGCATTGAGGTTCTTGCAAAAGAAAGGAGGCAGCCCGTATCAAAAATCTTGTCCAAAAAAAGCATAAGAATTTAAAATTTTCTATAATTATTGTGTTTTGACCAAATTTTTTGATGGTTATGTTTTGTCGCATGTTTAAAATATGTTGGAAAGAAAAACCCTAAATAGTAAATAATATTTACTATTGGTTAAATTTACTGAACGAAAAGTGTAAATATATAAAGTTTTCAAAATGAATTGAGCAAATGAGAGTAGGTAGATGGCCTAATGTTATCTTCAATGAAGATATGAGAGAAAAAAAGAAAACATGGATTAAACTAAACTACACATGAATGCAAATATAGAATATCTACCTCAATGCCTTTCCCACAAATAGCAAGAAGCTAAAGAATTTTGTTATGGAGAAGTTTCGGGTACAGGAAAAATAGTTGGGTAGAAAGAAGAAGTACTACATTGAGGAATTAAACCCTATGTGTAATCTACAAGAAAAAGAGTTCATTGGAGCTAGCATTCTGAGGAGGAAAAAGATTCTTATTGCTCAATTAAGGACCAACTCGCATCAACATAAGTGTGAAACTGATGCAGGAGCATTCAACCCAAGAGAAAACCATTGTAATTAAGTAGACATATGGGGGTAATGTGCTTTAGGGAAGTTAGTTTCCTAAGTCTCAAGTTAATGTAATATTTAGTCTTTAAGTGATTTAATTAGATAATGAGAGAAAGTTGTAAATGCTCTCAAATAAATGAGAACATGAGTGGTGAACAAATGACAAGAGTTAGAAGTCAATCAGGACTCTTAAAATAGTTTCATGATTCGAGGGACGAGAGAGAGATTTTAGGAATTAATTGAAGTAGAAGTGGAAAGAGGATTTAGGAGTCAGTTCACTAGATTTAGGAGTTGGGTCAGAATTAATTCAGTGAACCTTTCTGGTATAAATGTAAGCCTACGGGCATAGTGCAAAGGAGGAGGCCATTGATAGTTGAAGACTAGGCCTGTGCTAGACATAGAGTCTCAAATGTAATCTTTTGTTTATAATTATATATCTACATAGTTTTTTATTGTGCCAGTGTGTTTGAAACAAGTATTCCATGAATGAATTACTTGTGAATTCATAGGTTCTATACAGGGTTGTAGGTAGAATTCTAAAGGATATGCGGAGGTGCAAAATGATTTAGAGGAATCATAAACAAGTCATTGAATCCAGTTGAAGATCAGAGTGAAGCTCTAGGGAGAAATAGTGAAGGGAAATTTCGTAGAAGAAAATAGCTCAGAGGAAGTTGAGCAGTGGAACCTTTGAAGAAACCTTTTGAAGAAAAGCCCGAACCACAGATAAATGCTAAGGAAACAACGTAAATTCTAAGTAAAAATGAAGAACGGTGAAGTGAGGGTTCAATACATAGGGGCCGTTGGATCGATATGATCCATGGACAGGATCATATCGTGGAGATAGAGGAAATTAATATCGCATCAACAGGTTTACATATAGGAGTGGTATTTTGGGCAAGCAAGGAGTGATAAGTGGTATTGAGGGCCGAGCACCCAATTCCACTCATTATTCAACATGTAGCACAAAGGTGGTGAGGAGAAACTACTTTATCATGTGGTTACACCTCTTACAACTTGTCAACCCAAGAAAAATGTAAAGCGTTGGATCTACTAAGTGTAGATTAACGACGGAAGACCGTTAAGCGACATTTGGAATAGGGAAGGATCTCAACCATTGGATTAATCGCTAGATCAATGGTCAAGATTTAATCGGAGCTATTGGAACGAGGTTGGAATGACCCTTTTAACTATGGCAATAGCAATAGTGATTTAATTGCAACCATTGGATGGGAAGCCAGATCTACAGCCCTGCTTTAATCAAAGGTCAGAGGAAACAAGGAGGAGCACTTTAGGAATGGTTGGAAGGTGCGGACGCAATGGACTTATATGGCACAGTTAAATGGGTTTGAAGTCCGATATTGTGTTATCGCATATCAGATGTGATGAGGCACATATGTAATGCGACCGCGGAAGAAGAAATATCCTGATTGCGATAAAGTTAATATCAGGAAGTGTGCAAAGGTTGTACAAGGCAGAAAGGTATGTTTTGGGAGTATTTCCTTTGTAAATGGGTTAGAAAGGAAAATAGCGCCAAAGAGAGATTTATGTGTTAAAACCATATGTAACTAAATTTAATGAAGGAAAAGGTTATATATGCTAGTTTAAGGGTTAATAAAGGGTTTAGAAAGGTTGTGAAGAGGTTTAAAGTCCCGATAGGAGGATTATAATGAAAAGTTAATAAGAGTCTAAACTAAGGTTTATGTGTAGTGTTTAATTCCCAATGGGAAAGGAAAAGGTGGGTGAATGATAGACTTGTGGGTCTATAAGTCATTCTACATGAGACTATAAAAAGGGACCTTAACCATAAGAGATTGAATATTTAACTCCTTTGTGAGTTAATACCTGTGACAAATGTATTTATGACCTTTATGCAGACTGTGGGTGTAAATGATGGTAACCCTGCGTCATTTGGTATAAGAGCAGATTAAAGAAGCTCTCTGTTAACATTTCTTTGAAAGAATTAAGAACAAAATTCTGTGTTAATTTATTTATGCAGGCAAGGGAGGATCAAATTCAAATCTGAAAAAAAGAAGGCACACAGAGGGGATGTGTAGTAGAACTTGCAGATGCAAGAAACGAAGGACAACCCATTCAAGGTGACGGCAAGAGAAGCTGTGAGAGGAGGACCAGATGTGTTCTTGAAGGCAGAGTAAGGAAAACACTCTGAAGGAGAAGTGGCAGTGAAGCTGAAGAATCCAATAAGAGGTTGGTTAAAGAGAGAGGACAGCTGAAGTGTTGTCAAGAGATTGTAGAAGCCTAGAAGGAGAAAAGGTTTTGCTCAAGAGGAGGTTCCAGATAGAGGACCCATGCTTAAGAAAATACTGAGTGACGAGAGATTAGTGAGGTAAGATTGCAGTCAGGAGGACTAGCTGTTTTAGATGACCGAGGAGCTCATGAAGGAAGAGGAGAAGAAGATGACTATTGATAGACATAGCAAAGGTTCAAATAGAAGCCACAACAGAAGTTAAGAGAAGAAGAATTCGAAAGAAGATGGCAAGAGGATGAGTCAAGAGGAAATTGATAAAGAGATTGCAGAGTTAAAAGAGCAACCCGATGCATTAAGGAATATACTAGAGGAAATTCAGAGACAAGGTTGGGTATTAAAGAAGAAGAAACTGGAGTGGCATGATATGTAGAGAAGGCTACAACAAAAGCAAGTAAAGTGGTTGAGGGAAAAACTCAAGGAATTTTATTTAGAAATGGAAGAGTTCATTTGTGAACCAGAATAGGGGAAATTTTGGGAGAAAGTGAAGATCAAGACTTGAAGACTGAACTTCAAGTGAGGCCAAAGGGTCACATGGTTTGAAATCTGACAATTTGTGTATGTTTGTAGGTGAAACATGTAAATAAGGAAAATTTTTTGATATTGTCATAAAGGAGGAAGAAGACAAGCAGAATCTAAATTCTGTTCTAGAAGAAGATGATATAGATAGGTCTCATATACAGCTGGGGAAAGATATCAAGCAACCAAGTGAAGGGCTTTAAGAGATTTAAGAGGAGGCCATCAAATAATTTCTGAATCATGTGGAGGATTTAGAACAACAGGGAGAAATGGTGGCTAAAACATCAAGTGAGACCATAGGGTCTTATGTTTTTAAAACTGATAGTTTGTGTATAACAGTAGGTATTGCAAGAGGAAAGCAACCTTTTGGAGATACCTTTAGAGTAGATGAAGATTTAGAAGTGAAAGGTGACAAAGAAAACTTCTCAGAAGAAGAATAATTTGTCTGCATACAGAAGAAAAAGTCTATGGATGAGTCTAAAGAAGTTGTCATAGAGATGAAGAATCAGGATCTTATTCTGATGAAGAATGAAAGAATAATGTCTCAGAAAGGTAATCAAATGAGTTTGATTAATGTTATTGATGAAAAAGAAATACAAGAGAATGTTAATGCAGATAGTGAGACAAGGATAGCTCTTAGATAAGTTAAACAACAAGGGATTAAAGGAAAACTTGAAGAAGCGAATATGTTAGCTGAAAACATAGCAAAGGATCATTAGTTCACTATGATGATAGGCACAGTGGAAATAGCCATGGAGACTGTTGAGATAGTCAGTAAGAAAGAAGGACATCTACTGAAAGATGTTAAGAAGGAAGAACCCTATGCAAATGATTTAACCTTGGAAGAAGGAACACTAACAGAGGAGTGTTTTGGAGAGGATGAGCAATCTTTTAAAGCTGTCAGAACTATGGAAGAGTATCTTTCATCAGATAAAAACTATGAAGTAAAGGAGGATGGAGAATGTCTCTTAAATAAGAGAAGCAGTGATTTATTGCAACAGAAAGAACTTAACAATGCATGGATGTGTGAAGATGTGACAAAATAGGAGCAAGTTCTTGTGAAATAAGGAGATGAAATTCAGTTTGAAGAGCTGAAATGTGAAGAAAAAGATGAGACTGTTGAACCTTATGATTTCCAAACTAGTAATTTGTGTATAAATGCAGGAAATGTAAGTGATGATGAAACACTTACGAAGTGTCACAAAGAAATTGCATTGCTGGAAAATTCATTGTATGATAGTGTGATTGCAGAAGAAGAGATTCACTATAGTGAACAAAAGAAGGAAGACATCATTAGAGCAAATGATGTGGAGAAGAGACTAGTTGACAGTCTCACGAATTTTTTGAGAATTCAAATTAGCATACTGATGTGCTGACAGAGGGGAAATAAACAGAGCAACAAACTTAATTCTTGCCAAAGGAAGATAAGGCACAAAAGCCTTATGTCTTTGATTAACAAATGTTTTGTGAGTGCATGTTTAGATACAGATGCTAAAGGAGATTTGGCATAAATGAATAGCCAAATAAATATGACAGAAGACGATTTTGTGGAAGAAATAAATGCATGAAACTGAGATGCTCAATTGTTGGAGAGAATGCTTGACAGTCATGATTCAACACAAGAAGAGATAATCGTGAAAGAGGGTAAGGATGATAGGGAGGCAGTCAGCATAGCAAGTAAAACAAAAGTTGGAGCAAGCAAAGAAAAAGTTGGAACAAGAGCAAAAGAAGAAGAAAAAGTAAGCCAACAACTACGAAGAGAAAGTAACCAATAGTAGTTTAAAGAATTAGTGAACAACAACAAAAACCTCAAACAAAGAGGAGGAAGAAGTAAGCAATAGAACATGGACAAGCCCAAAAATGTGCTGGAGATAGAAATTGAAGAATTGTGGCAGCTGATAATGAAACAATCCAAATGGATGAAAATGGTAGTAGCAAGAAGGATGATCAATTAGAGTATGAAGTTGATTGACCGGGAGAAGAAGATGAAGTGAAAGACAGTAGAAGTACAACAGTAGCAAAGGAACAAGACATTTGGGTAGTTATAAAACAAAGTATGGGATCTAGGAAGACAAAGATCAGAAGACACATGATTAAGAGATCATGAATATTTTCTACTTTGGTAGTCTGATGAAGGAGCATTCAACCCAAGAGAAAATCATTGTAATTAAGTAGACATAGGGGGTAATGTGTTTTAGGGAAGTTAGTTTCTTAATTCTCAAGTTAATGTAATATTTAGTCTTTTAAGTGATTTAATTAGATAATGAGAGAAAGTTGTAAATGCTCTCAAATAAATGAGAACATGAGTGGTGAATAAATGACAAGAGTTAGAAGTCAATCGGGACTCTTAAAACAGTTTCATGATTCAAGGGACGAGAGAGAACTTTTAGGAATTAATTGGAGTAGAAGTGGAGAGAGGATTTAGGAGTCAGTTCAGTAGATCTAGGAGTTGAACTAGGATTAGTTCAACGAACCTTTTTGGTATAAATGTAAGCCTACTGGTAGAGTGCAAAGGGGGAGGCCACTGATAGTTGAAGACCAGGCCTGTGCAAGACATAGAGTCTCGAATGTAATCTCTTGTTTATA
>APFE030286608.1:854-14742 GCA_000404065.3 Pinus taeda | reverse complement strand
AATTTATCTTAAAGTTTCTTCCTTAACCCTACAATAAAAACAAAAAAATATTGTTTGAAATATAAGTTATGATTGGGGATTGAATCTTATATTTGTTGGTTTGCACGATTACACATCACTTTATGTTAAAGTTGCTTCCTTAACCCTACAATAAAACATAAAAATATTGTTTAAAAAATAGGTTATGATTGGGGGATTGAACCTTATATTTGTTGGTTTGCACAATTACACATTACTTTGATTACCGATTGAGGTGTCTCTTAAAATTAAACAAAATTTTTTTTGTTTTAAAATAGTTTTTTCATAAATAATATAAAATATATATATTTTTTTCCAAAATAATTTATTTCAATGTTGCTTCCTTAACCCTATCATAAAAAGATAAAAATATTGTTTGAAAAATAGGCTATGATTGGGAGGTTGATCTTATATTTGTTGATTTGCATGATTACAACTCACTTTGATTATCAATTAAGTTGTCCCTTAAAACTAAACAATTACAAATTTGTTTAAATTATATTATAATAAATTATAAGATTTTTTTTTTGCCAATATAACAATTATGTTTTAAATTCTTCCTTAACCCTACAATAAAAACATAAAAATATTGTTTGAAAAATAGGTTATGATTCGGGGATTGAATATTATATTTGTTGGTTTGCATGATTACACATCACTTTGATTGCCAATCTTAAAAATAAACAATACAATTTTTGTTTAAAATAATTGTAATAAATAATTAGAAAGAAAAATAATTTATGTTAAAGTTGCTTCCTTAACCCTACAATAAAAAGATAAAAATATTGTTTGAAAAACTTAACCCTGCAATAAAAACATAAAAATATTGTTTGAAAAGCTTAAGCGTGATGCATGAAAAGCTTATTCTATTAGGATGTAAGGAAGTGAATGGCCCTAAGACAAGTGGAAATCTATTCCCTTACCTATCATAATAATGAGCTAACTATTGAGATGATTATTATCACTATATGTTTATAATTAAATTTTACCACATATTATATCTATATATCTATATATTACTATATTCGTGATGAAATAGTTAATGGTTACAAGTCACCATGTATATAAATTAGGGAGGAGATTACATGTATTGTTATGCTTATTGAATAGAATTTTTACCTTTTGAACATTAAGGGAAAAGAAATATTTGATTGAAAAATATATACTAAAATTTAGAAAAAAGATATTCAACTTACACTTCTAATGCTTAGCTTAAACCACTTAGTTTATTTTTATCATCATGTTCTAATCATTGTGTGTTTTCTAACCATATAAATTTCGGCAAAATCGAAGCTTTGGACAGAAAGTTATGGCCATCAAAAGTTGTATTTTTTGCATCATAATGTCATTTGTATAATATAGGTGGCTTACATGTGACATTTCACCATGTGTATCATCACCCCTTTGTGCCATGTCTACTAGTTTGAAACTCTTGCTTGCCAAGTCATATTTTGATCATAGATTTCCATTTATCGACCACTACTTATTCTCAATTTCATCATACTACAGATCTAGGCATTGCCACTCATCTAATTAGTAAAACTTGTAGATACAAATATGAAATTTTTCTTGAGTGTCACTCAAACAAAATTCTAGATTTCTACTATGGTAAAGTTGTCAAATTTCTTGATATATGAATCACCTTCTTTCTAGAAAAATTAAAATGTTCAAATTATATAAAAGAAGGATTTTCAGATTGAATATCTAGAACATTCACTATCCACTCGGTCTTCCATGTCAACGTAAACATTCCTATGTAGCCACGTCATTAGTGACATGTCAACAAAAAGGAAATATTCACATTTCTAGGTTATCGAATTTCAAGATATATGGACCACTCAACATCTAAAAATCACATAAATACGAATTTTACAAAATTCCAAATTTCATATTTTTAGACTCCATGTCACTAACAATAACAATTACCAAATCAAATTCCATGTCAACTTAGCACCCCACATCAATACGTTAATCCTCTTAAATTTTCTTCTTTGTCACATAAGCATGGCATGTCATACTATGACAATGTCATGTAATGTTGGCACCTACTCACTTGAGTGGTTCAGGCTTTTCCTATGTGGAGACCATGTGATCCCCACATAATTTTCCGCTAGCATTCAGATTCAAGTTTTTCCAAAAAATTGCAATTTAAAGAGTTTCATGAACTGCCAAGTTCCATTAAAAAAATAAATAAAAATTGTATTACATTTACACTTTTGGTAACTAACTAGGTTCACTCGACCATTACCACAAAGTTTCTTAATCAAAACACATATGGTTGAATTATTTAATATACAAGCAGACCTATATTAATGTGCTCTAATCAAGATATAAATGTTCTCTAATCAAGGCCTTGGGTGATTTATAAATCTTCCTATAGTCTTGGTGTGATATATGATTAGCATTGGAATTCTTGAATGGTAAAATTTCGTTCTCACCTACTTTATAGAATCAATGATGAATGTGTTCGTGCATATTAAGCTCGATGTGAATATTAACCCTGGTGTCCAATATTCGTGCTCATGGAGGTATTGTAAGTTATTTGGCTTTCCTTTTTTACTTATGGCAATGATGTGAACTGCCTGTCAAAGTGCCCCATGTGACATTGACCAATGAACCCCCAATCCAGTGCATCCATGTCGTCTCTCCCATGTGAAGTCCTCCACTTCTCATCTGCCCAACGTACACCTTTATTATTGGTATGAGATCGATGGCCATCATTGCTTGGGTTAGATGGATAGTGGCAGCCTCTTCTCACAAACCCTAAGGTCCCTGCACCCAGTCTCTCTCACATTTCGTCTGAATATCCAAGAGTTGGTCTGAATATCCAAGACCAGAAGGAGGTGTTTCCCTACGGCGAGGTGGTTTTTGTTATGCCCACCACGACAACCTCTTGGTTGCACACTGGCTCACTCTAAAAACTCCCCAGACCGCAGCGCTCACATATGTGTAACCAAATTAGTACTATCATCATATCCCTGCAAATTTGGTACAATGGAACTTCCTTACCGGCCTTGATTGACTTCTTAGTAATTCTCCAATGACATGGGTAAAGGTGGAAGTTACTTCACTTGGTTATTGAGGCCGCCTCTGCACATGCATATTGTTTATATTTTTTCCTTATTGTCCCTGGCTACAAGGTTTGAGCTGTTTGGCTTGTATAATTGTTATTCCATAGTAATTTTATTCTAATTTTATCTCCCCAAGGAATGTGAATGGAGGAATGCTTCTACCCATTTGAGGTTGTTTCTCTCACAGTCTAGACGTCCCAATGCAGGTTTAATAGATAAGTTTTTTATTTTTGGTGTTCCTATCATGTCCTTTTCAAGTTTAATATCATTCTTTCTCCACCATTCCTTTTGGTTCCCTAGCACACAGATGAGCAATTTTTAGGTCTATACCCAGTGCCTTGAATTCACAGAAATTTCTGGTTTTGGGCAGCCCACGATGATAGTTCATAGTCCCGTAATGAGGGTTCCAATCACTTTTGACATAGCTTCAGCTTGTCATAAATTATGCTTACCTTTTTTTCACGCACTCATTTTTCTTAGCAACAGGTAACCCATTTGAAATCTTCAATTCTGATTACATTTCACTTTAATGCTTACAGGTGCTTAAACCTTATTAACTTTCCTAATGGATGTTTTTTTCACATTTTTTAGGTATACGCTGCGATTTTTACTTGGGTTTAGTATATAAGATATTATGGCTCTTTTCACTCTCCCCTTAGCTACGTATAGGGCATGATACGCTACTTCCCTAGTTGTGGACTCCATTTTCAGAAAAACACTATGCATGCTATGCTTAGGTACAAACCTTCATAGACCACTTCATCTCATTGTGTAATCTTAGGTACAGCTGTACAATTCCTAAGGGGATTTACTAGACTAATCTCCTCCCTTTGTCATTAGTAATTCCTCTCTTTTGCTCCTATTCTTAAGGGTAAATTTTGATTCTGGTGTAGGAGAGTATGAGTTGGATAAGGTGCTACAGGTCAACAACTTCCTTGTCTTCCATCTATAGTTCTCAAACCACCCAGATAAGTCGAGTACATGTTTCCTCTCTTACCTTTCTAATTGCTTGGCATCAATTCTATTCAACCCAGAATACATCATGCATTTTTTAGTTTGGTTAATGGTGTGTGTAGGTGCTAATACGCACATTCTAATTTCAAGGTATCTCCCTTGGAAGAAGTAAATACATTGCACACAAACATTCGTTCGAACCCTCCAGGTTGGTTCTTGCCACTCATTTTGGGGTTCAACAAGAATTATCTAGTCAGAATTAAAAAATGCTTGTGGAACACAGCTCCTGTGCTTTGCACCATCACATGGTAGCATTTGTTTATCTTGTTCTCTATGATAAACAATAGAGAATAAGTGTATTATTTTAGGACTAAATTTTCCATTCCACGGAGGACCGTGTATTGCCAGATACATATTTTTTCTTTTCATTTATTACCAGTCTACGTGCCTTGTGTGGCCAGTGAACTCGGCCAATGTCGGAGGCTAAACCAGTTCCCTGAATTTAAAATGGTGACATGTATGTCCTATGTATATATTTTTCTTCTTCCATAGGTACAAAACATTACTTTTTTGGGATTTCCAGTTATAACTGAACACACTTATAATTTATATATTTTTCTATGAGAAATTGGCTTGTTGTTTTAATGTCATTTTGAAAGATTTCTTTCCATTAATTTCTGGATTGTATAGGGGTTAAATCCCAAATATGGTATTGAATGGAGAGTGATTGTTTATCATAGACTTGTACTTGGATCAAACATAACCCAATGGAATTCCAAAATGTTTTTTTGTTTTGTATCACATGGTGTAAAAAAAAACTTTTACAGTGACCTCTGTCACTAATTTTTTTGTTTTTAAAACAACTCCCCTAATTCGTTGTTCGGGTTTACCCATGCGTAACTTGTGAGCGTGACATTTGCAATCCTGCTTTGAATGGAAACTTTCACCTCTTTATCTCCTTGTCCCTCCACGCTAACTAGATTTGAATTAGATTTCTTGGTCTATTTTTTCTTATTTAGCGCCTGGTTATACGAAAACATTTCCAGTTATGAAGATTTATTATGGTTGTTTACATGATTTCGTTTTGGAAACCAGGAGGTCATTCTACTTTAGGCAACCAGTCCCTACGTTATCAAGGCTATGTTGTAAATTATATATCCCAATGTTGCCTCTCTTCACTGGTAATTCTCTTGAATCTATCTACACTTGCATCATTTGGGCCCTTCTCTCAACCATATATTCTTTTTACTACAGCGCTTACATTCCAGTTTTTACTAAAAATTAATCAATGTATAAGAAATAAAACTTACAGCTTGAATAATTGAACAGATACATTATACTCAATTTGTTAACTTCCCTTAACTGATCTGTATGTTTTAATTTTAATTAGTAATACACCATAAGTACTTCGATCGAAATAAACTATGATCTCATTACCATAATTGATTCAAACATCTAACATCAGCCAACTAATGAAAATCATATAAGTAAATCACAACATTCCTCTCTAGTACAGAATGTAAAAAAAAAAAAAAAAACATCTTAGAATAGTAGATAAAAATAACTTGAAAATAACAATTTCTGCCTCCCAACTTTGAACTGTCTCTACTGGTTCTCCTCCGTGCTAAGATCTCCCTTTTCCTTTCCGCTCAGAATCAACAACCTTTGTTATCCTGGTGAAGGAATTCTTATGCCTCACTTTCTCTCTCAAATTTTCTGTAACGACATCCCATTTAACAATTTCTGCCTCCCAACTTTGAACTGTCTCTACTGGTTCTCCTCCGTGCTAAGATCTCCCTTTTCCTTTCCGCTCAGAATCAACAACCTTTGTTGTCCTGGTGAAGGAATTCTTATGCCTCACTTTCTCTCTCAAATTTTCTGTAACGACATCCCATTTTTTTGGGTTATGCCAATCTGTATAGCTTTTCTTATGCCTCACTTTCTCTCTCAAATTTTCTGTAACGACATCCCATTTTTTTGGGTTATGCCAATCTCTATAGCTTAGCATTTTCATATATTTTTTTTTCTTTTAAGGATTCTGCTTCATCCTTTAAGGTCTATGTTTTTCCACTATGGTTCTTATTTACCCATTTCAGTGTTATTTCCCCTACATTGGATGATTTGCCTAGATTGTTTTCTTCTTATGTAGTAAATCACGTGATTTCACTCCAAGGGTTTGTCTAAAGTGATTTTGGAAAGTATATTTTTTTTCCTTTGATCCAATCTATCCATCCTTGACTATGGATTAGGATATTGATCTCATTCATTTCTTGGTTCTTTCCAAGTCATTTTTTCAAATACTATATTTAATTTATTTCAAATTCAAATAATTACATTATCATAGTTTTTCCTCCACAAAGCAATTCTCGGCCATCATGTCATTACTAATAGTACTTCACATATTAAATAACAACATATTAACTATAATAATTTCTAAAATAGAGGGGTGTTACATATTCCACCCCTAAAATAAAAGAACACCGTCTTGGGTGTTTATTACTCAGGAATTTCTTTATCAAACAAAGTTGGATAACTATTCTTCATGTTGTCTTCTAGTTCCCAAGTGACCTCCTCAGGAGTAAAGTGACTCCACTACACTTTAACTTGGGCCACAACCTAATTATGGAGCATGGTCTCTTTCATCTCCAAGATACGGAGTGGCTCTAGTAGAATGTCTCCCTTGGGCTCCACCTGTAACACATTCCAGTCAACAATATGAGAAGGATCATGACCATATTTTTTTAGTAATGATACATGAAATACATTATGAACTTTAACGTGACTAGGTAAAGCCAACTGGTATGTTACTGGACCCACTCAATCGAGAACTTCAAATGGCCCGCAGAATCGTGGTGCTAATTTAGAACACCCTCTAGTTCTCATAGTACTTTTCTGAGGCTTAACCCTCAAATATACATGCTCTCCTGCTTTAAACTCCTGAGTATTTTTTCTTTTTGCATAACCTTTTTCTCAGCCTTGGGTAGTGTTAATATTTTGTTGAATTTCTCACATTGTTTGCTCCATTTCCTAAGGAACCTCAGGTCCAAGAATCAACCTATCCTCAGGTTGGCTCCAACTGAGCCGGGCATGGAATTTCGTTCCATAAAAGGCTTCGAAGGGCCCCATCTTGATAGTAGCTTGGTAGCTATTATTATAGACAAAATCAACTAGATACGAAAAATCTTCCCACTTCGTGGGTTTGTCCATCACATACATTCATAGAATATCCTATAGAATCTGATTTGTTCTTTCTGTTTTCACGTCCGTTTAAGGATGGTATGAAATATTAAGGATCAATTTAGTTACCAATCCCTCGAATAAGGCCTTCCAGAAGTTGGAGGTAAATTTTGCATCCCTATCCGAAATTATCATCTTTGGTATCCCACGAAGTTTGAAGATATCCCTCATGAAGATAATAGTAATTTGTGTTGTGCCAAAATTGGACTGTACTGGGTTAAAGTGCATTTCTTTAGTCAATGTATCAACTACCACCATAATAGAGTCATGTTGATGGTTGGTCCTTGGTAACCATGTTATAAAATCCACAGAGATCATCTCCCACTTCCATTCTGGTATGGATAGTGGATTCAGTAATCTTGTTGGAAGTTGGTGTTCCACTTTCACTTGTTCGTACTCTAGGCATTTGGCTAAATAGTCTATTACCTCTTTCTTCATACCTAGCCAAGAAAATGTTTTCTTAAGTTTGTTACAATTTTCTAATACCTCAGATGACCGACATATGGTCTCTTATGGAATTCATCCAAAATACTTTTTTTTTTAATACTCCTACATCTAGGATATACAACCTATTTCGTTATGTAATTAACCCTCTTGAGTTTAGAGCATAACTCGATATTTCCTCCTGCTATAATTTCAGCTACAGTTCTTCATAACATGGGTCTTGTTGCACTGTTAGCTATATCTCTTCTTCAAAATCTGTTTTCACACTGATTTCTACACTTGCTATAAGAGAATGAAAATATCTCCTTTATGCATCAACAATCTTGTTCTCTTTTCCCTTAATGTGTTTGATTTCCATTTCAAAATCACTAAGGAATGTTAACCATCTGTTGATGCCTCGAAAATCACTGCAACAACATTGGGGAAACCACCCGGTCCGGACCTTAGTACAGCTCCTTTTCCGTTTGGGATAGTGGCTCCGACTGGGGATAATGGGACCAGTTTCCCATAAATAGATAAATGGGATGAGTGAATGCTTTATAGATAACACTAGTGGTAGTCGAAAGGCTAAAACTATTGACAAAAATATAAGTAAATGAGACTATCCCGGGAATCTATTGAGCTCTAAAGCGTAGCTTTTGATGCTCTATGTCTAAAAGACAAGCATATAAATGACTGTATCTTCACGAAATAGATATTAAGTCATTTTAGATTGCTATGCTTAAATAGTTAAGCAGAGCGATTGAAGTGAAACTACCACACTTTATACATTCATATCATTATCATATACATGATTTAAAAGTAAAGGCACATCACTAAACACCCAATAGTGGAATGAATAAGATTTGCTGTTATATCGCATGCATATAATCAACGATAGCAAGAATAATTACATAACAATTGACATAAACAGAATGACTTCAGACATAGATAGAAATACCATATGAGCTGGTCGCCACTCCCAGATATCAATCGCTATGTGTAGTTCCTCCCTTAACGCATAAACATTCTTCAATCAACGACAATAGTGCACAATTGTATAAAGAAATTTCTTCATTAAAGTAAGAACAACTGGTCGAGTTTCATAAAAGAATAAGGGCTGAAGCACAGTAGTGCAAACTTCAATCTGTTAAGTCTATTACAAAATTTTATGACCCCTTCTAAAAACATGAAAGGGTCTATAAATACAATACTAATCTAAATATCTATAAAACAGAAATGCTACTTAAACTGATATCAATAACTCTTGTTGCTATTTCGGCTGGCGATCTGGGGAGCTGGAGGATGATTCATTGGGTCGGCTGCTTTCCTTTGAATCTGAGCTAGTTAATGGCAAGCATTGGCTCAATTTCCAGAGGTTTGTTGAGGCGTGAACTGAGCTGGGCAGCATAGGTGGCATCTTGAATGTCGGGAATCATATACTCGATGGCATCTGTTTAAACATTTCAGGGCGGCTCTTTGTTCATGAGGCTTAACTAGGAAGTGCCAATATGTTTCCATGTTTAAACTATTAACCCCGGCGATTAGTCTTCCTCTGCCTTCTAACTCAGGATAACACGTTTGCTCCAATGCATTTGTTGTTGTAATCTTTCCCGGTGTACACTGGGAAATCATATTTGCTAAGTAGAGAGTGTTATTAACTAGATCAACTAAATTGCTAGAAGTTAATCTACATCTTGAAGCTGCTCTCTCTGCTTTTAACACCTGAGTGTGCCATTCCATGAAAAGTATATCTTTATGAACCTCAAGTATCCTACGCAAATTGGATGCTTTTCCCGAATTCGAATCTTGCCATTCAAGATGTGCAGTAATAGCATCATCGGCTTGATTCAAATCATCCCTAGCTTTCTCTACCTGCTCGTTTATGGATGTAGGTAATTCGCAGAGTGGCTCCACTTGAGCGATTTGTTGACACAAGAGTTTAATTTGTGATATTAGCGCATTGTTTATCAACATTTCTTCTTTCCTGAACTCTGTTACCTGCGAATCTCCTTTTATCTTCTCTAGCTGTGATGTTATTTGAGCGATTTGCTCATCCTTGGTTTTCACCATTTGCTCGTTTGCTGCTTTCAACCTTTCTAATGCCTCCCTTAATTCATTTTGTTTCTGGATCGTAGCCTGGTAAATCCTTTGCTTCTCTGCTTCCAATTGCTGAGCCAATTGATTATTTATTTGCTGTTGCGCCAATAACTGCTCGTCTGCCTGCGCTGTCCTCTGTTGTTGTGTCGCTAACTGCTCCTCCGCTTGTATTACCCTTTGCTTTATCTCAGTTAATTCTGTCTGTAATGTGGAGATTTCTTGGTCTTTAGTCTTTAATAAAAGACTTACCTCTGATGCTTTGTCGATGGTTGCAGCTGAATAGGCTCCAGCGTACTGTGACAATTTAGTTAAATCATCGGAGGGATCCAGTTTCTCCTTCCATACTACATTTCCCGTGACCGTTTGCTCTGGAAAGATAGAAGGTTGATCAAGCCTTCATCTCTTCCTTGATCGCTTTACCACTGCTCTATGCCTCGGGCTGTAGAAGACATCCAATGGCGGAATATCTTCTACTTGTAGAATGATTTGATTGCTGGGATTTTTCGGAATTATCTCAATATCTTTAGATTTAGGTGGGCCGCTGGTTCCACTCAGAACCTGAGATGAAGTATCATCCTGCATGTCGCTGGTCTTAGGAGTATCGGTACTTTTTGAGCCTTTTCCTCCACTGATAATAGTATCGAACTGCTTCCATCCCTGTAGCAATTCAGGGTCTATGATAGTACCTATGTTGGTATCGGTGGTGGTCTGTTTAGTCTGAGACTCCTTCTGCAATTGTTCCTATTTTGTCTTCTGTTGCTCCTCCTGTTCCCTTCGCTGTTTATCCTCCTACTCTTTCTTTAACCGTTCTTCCTGTTCCTTCTTTAGCTTTTCCTCTTGGTCTTTCCTCTGTTGTTCCTCCTGCTTGCTATTATGATCTTTTGTTGTAGCAGGAGGTTTCTTTGTCTGTTGCTGACCAGGCTTGATTGATGATGCCGCTGGGGTTAGTGCTAATAAATCTAGAGGCAGAGTTTGCAACCTCTGCTCTCTAAGTTTATTAAACTCAGTTAACCCTTCATCATTGTATCTCATCTTGGCGAGTTCTTTGGCTTGACCTATGGATTCACTTGAAGAGAACATGTCATCGAACATATCTTCTTGATGTTCAAACGTTGCTAATTTGGCATGTTCCAATGCGGCAGAGGCAGTTCGCTTTGGGTCAAATGCTCTATTCGGAATTGTAGCCAGAGCTAAAGATTGAATCTTTGTGGCTTCTTTTTCCACATGTTTGAGATCATGCAGGGTAAAGACACCACATCTGAAGGGAAAAGTAGGCCAGCCTCTTTTCTTTTCCTTTTTGAGAGTCTGTGTAGTACTCTCAGCTGTAATCTGATATGCAATTTCCCTTGCTAGCAATTTATCAGGAACGTATAAGGGAAGGACATGAGGATTGGCTTGGCTGCCGAAGACTCTAATATAGGTAAAATTCTCTTCTCCATACCAACTAGCCACTGCTGGCAAATCAAAGGAGGCTAGGTAGGAAATCCTTCAAATGGGTTTATCAAAAATTGAATAATAAATGGGAACCATGAATCCATTACAAATCTGATACAAGTGGTTTTTATAGGACGACTTCCACAACTTGCGGTGATAAATGTGAATGGGCGAGGGGTCCTGTGCAGTCCACCTCCAACCAAGAATAGGGAATTCGGAATTGAAACATATGGTATCTAGGATATATGCACTATAGTAGAATGGGGGAATTTTCCTTTCAGTGACTATAGTTTTATTCCTAAAGTCACGAACAGTTATTGCTAGCTTATCCGAAAGGATAGTAGCCCAATCCATAATTATGCTGTTCATTGCCGCCTCCATAAGAGGAACCATTTCAAAGGTAAAAATAGCAGAGTCGTGTAAACCCCATAATATACACATCATTATACCCGCATAGCAATAAGGAGAAGCCAAAGAATCGACCGAGTACTTACCGGAAGATTCATGCTTGTGTTTATTCGGATTTTTCCTCCAATCCTTGATAGGTTCGGACTCAATCTCGTTTTCGCTCGCAAACTTCTCCAAGAAGGCGCTGTTGTATATCTTTTCTGGATCGGGCAAATGATACATTTGCCTCAGGTCTTCTGCTTTGAACGATCTGAAAATCCTCCCATCTCTTGTGCTAAAAGTTCTATCCATGATGGGGATTTCTTCAATCGCCCATCGCACAACGTCTGTGTATGGGAGAATTTGCTCCCTGGCTGCTATCCTATGAAGGAAAGAATCAACCAAATCCTTGAGAGTGCAGTCTGACTTCTTTAATGAATCCATGGTAGCTTCTGCTACCGTCTGCTTGGCGGCCGAGCGGAAGTGATTATGCGTTAAATAAGAGTAAATTGAGCTTTCAAATCACTTTAACGGCTTTATGTTGAAAACTGTGCCTTATCGCATCACATCGGGGATTATAACAAGTCCGCCTTAACAATGTGCATCGAGTATCGCCGATCGCGGATTGTGACATCGCATCGGCGAAAGGCTTATGTGCATTGAGACCTAAACGATAGGAACCCGCCGATCGCCGATAGCTTATCGCATCGGGGGTATTGATATGGGGCGCTTTTGGTAGTGCATTGGACATCGCCAATCGCCGATCGCCGAATGCGATATCGCATCGGCGGAAAGCCTTGCGCCATTTTATATGTCCCTCATGTCATTGCGATATGCGATCTTGCGATCGCTTTATTGCAATGACCGAGATTTGCTTTATTTCTTTTAAATGGATATTGTTTTTTTTTTAAAAGGGTTTTTTATAAAGTGCTCATTTGATTATCGGACCTTTTGTTAAGTAAAAGTATTGATATCAACTTTATTTTAAAGGGACCCATTTCACATTTTAATGTTTTATGAATAAAAATAATATGAAATGGGGGGTTTTTTGTAGAGCACAACAATTGGCGATTCACTGGAAGAACCAGTTACCTCTGGAAAATAAAAAATACTTAAACTTTTCTGAAATAGAATTTCAACTACAAGGGGAAAATTCTGATATAACTAGATATTTATGCATTCTGAATATCATAAAAGTAATTTGGCTAACTTCCTCTTCTTGCTAACTTGAAATAAGTACATTTTAAGTCTCAAATGGGCCTTTATTGGTTTATAATGATAAAAATAGAAAAATCTCTCCAAATCAGCCTTTATAGTGAACTCGCCTGTCATAGGTAGAGCCTCTGCTGCCAACAAACGTTTATAGTCTCGACAGGGATACCTTTTAACCATGTAATTGTCCATTGCCCCATCCAATTAAGAGTGTGATTATCAGAATGAATTCAAAACATGCTTTCATATTTTGTTCATCTTTCTTTTTTCTGTCATTGACAGGATAAAAAGCCATTGCCCTGGTTTGGTGGCCAGCTGTTGACAATGCCACTCACTGGTAGTAGTCTAACTGAACAAGCTAGCTCGTGATGAGACTCCTTGTCTTGAAATTTCAAGCCACTACCCTGTTTTGGTATGCAGTATTGGTAATGTCAGTTAAGCTATTTCCCTATGAACATGTAAAGAAGGCTTGTAATAAGACCTCTTATCTTTAATATCTGTATATTTTAGAATTACAATTTGAAAAATCATAACCTTTAATGAATGGGGTGAACAATCTTTTCTTTGAAAATCAATGGATGACAGGTTAAGAGTTGAAGATGCTGATATTGTATTGACTTCTATCTTTGATATTAATAACCTTTTGAGACTGATTTGAAAACAGAAAATGACTTATATTACTTTTATGATTTAGGAGGGGTTCATCAAACTTAAATTTGTGATTTCAGAATACAATGATACCTAATTTCCCAAAAATTATCCCTTTCGATCAAAAGTTCTATTGTTTGAAAGCAAATACTCATGATATTTCTGTGAGACAACTTTTTCTAACATGGCAAAAGGTCAATGGAAAATGCCTTTAAACTTTATTTCCTACAAATCCTACAAACTATAAAATCCTATGGAAATAAAAGGAGAAGGGGTCGCCTTCTCAATTGAAGAACTTTTTTAGGATGAGGCCATTTACAGGGAGAGACTCCCTCAAACCTGCTAAATCTTGCAATATAAAGGTTGAATGGCCTACTTTCTCACAAATCTGAAATGGTCCAAGC